>RCNN01000060.1:0-130213 GCA_003667245.1 Heterostelium multicystogenum | reverse complement strand
GCCAAAGTACCGCGACAACGACCTCCCATCGCTTCATCTATTGTGGTGTCAACGATGTCAACGTCAAGTTCTCAAACATCGATCATTTGCATTGAAATCGATCTACAAGATATTCGATTTCGTCGACATCAATCTCTACCATGGTTGGATCTATCCGCAGAACGAAGAGGTAAGCTAGCACTACCAATATCTCTCAGTAACAATGAACGAACTAACACCTCGTGAACTAGGGATATGATTTGGTTACTGATCCGGAGACTTCTCATCATGATTTAGTTGCACAATGGCAAGTGTCGCAACCGTATTTCCAACAATGTCGATTCAGTTTGAAAGAACCTGTAAGTTGATTGGTTCTGATATTGTATCATTTTAAATGACTAACTTTCATCTCTTTTCAAACAATAAATATAGTAAAGGATTTCTTGTCTGGAGAACAGTTGACACTTGATGGTTATAATCTACTGCAAGAGAAGCTGGAGAACCATCAACCATGTGTATTATACAGAAACAATCAATTTTTCACGATGCTCAAGATGAATGGACAACTCCACACTTTAGAAGTTGGACAGAATCATCCAAATACTGTTTGGAATTTAGTTGAAATTATTTAAATGTTTCATCTGAAACAAAGTAACAAACAAAGAAATAAGCAAAAAAAGTAAGAAAATAAGTACTTGAGTGAAGTACTAAAGCAACAGTCACGCCACACCAACCAACCAACCAACCAACCAACCAACAAACAAACCAACCTTTTGTAAATACTAAATAATAATATTAATATTTCAATCTTTATGAATTTTAATAATAAACAAAATATATAATTTTTATATTTGTTTTGTTTTTGTTTTGGTTATTTTGGATTATTAATAATATATTATTATTGTTTAAATTACTAAATATGGATAATTTTTATCAAAGATTATTTTCCTTTTTACTTCACAATAGAGTTGTTCATTACAATAATTAGTTTATTTTAAGTATTGGAATAAAGTCGACCAGGAAACAAAGTTGTTTAGTTTTAATGTGGAGTTTATACATACATAGTATGCGTGCTGCAAACAAGAAACGCGTCTGTTGACAACAACAATATCAACAATTATACTTTAATAGTAGATAAAGTATCACGAATCACTTACATATTTAAAAGTAATATTCTTTTCATTTAAATTATATATATTTGTAAATTATTTAATTTAATTTATTTTCTCTTTAGTTGGTTTCGTTTTTGTATGTTGATCTCATTTAAAAATTCTCTGTGGTTAATACACATTTAAATTCAAATAATTATTTGGTTGGTATTAGGAAATAAATAATTTTATATTAATAATAACCTTAAATTGAATGACGACTATTCCTTTCTATGTATGCATCGAATCATTTATTTTCGTTGTATCTTACTTTAATAGTAACATTTGTATATTATAAATAATGTTTTATTATTATTTTAACTACATGATTTACATGAATCTTTAACATCTATTATATTTAAACAAATAAAGTAATCAAAACAGATATAAAGACTAAATATTTAGTACTTATAGTTATTAATTAAATCATTCTAAAGTTCATTGCATGATAAGAATAAAATATTATTTTTTCACAAGTTATCTCTTTATTTGATTAATTAATAAATTTGCAAAATTTTTAAATAAATATAATTTTTTTTATCATTATTTTTTTGATTCTTCGATTACTTGTAAAAACAACACTGGAATCACCCTTTTGTACACAGAAAAGGTTTTTTAAATTAATTACAATATTGGTCCATTATAGCATCAAAAATAAATTCAAAAGTTTTTGGTAAATCAAAAAACACTTTTAACAGCTATACAATTGCAACTCATCAAATCTCAACACCCGAATTCACACTCACCAAACCAAAGCAAAATCAAACCAACAACATTATTTAAATTCAAAAAAACCTGACTATTCACATCACAATCAAATACCCTTATATTTGTATCAAAAAAATAGTATATCACACAATAATATTTCACATTTTTATTAATATTTATCTTTCAAAATTATTCATATACATATAATAAACCAAAATAAAAAAATAACGCAAAAGCAAAGTCGCAATATTACAATAATCAATATAACCATAACCAATACACCAATATTATTACATAGTTTATATTCAAAGTACTAATTTACTACTTCAATGCTTAGTCTGTTTGTTTCTACACAACAATATTAGCATTAGCAACGGCAACTTTAGCATTAGCAGACAACAATATCATCAACAATAGAGTAATAATAAATATATATAGTATAGTACGATTAGTAGTAATTAAATACATTCAGTCATAATAGTGATATGGAAACTCTCCATTCCAAAGGAGTCTTTAATAATGGAGAAGAAGCTATAACCACAACAACTACAACTAGTGTACCATCATCTTCAACTTCGACATCTCATATAACAACGACTAGCACTACAACAACAAACACCGCAGTAGCTCCTACCCCAGTAGTCGTCTTCACAGCTGCTCCAAATACTGGTAGCACAAATAGAAATGTAATTAGTCAGAATAATGGCCATAGCAGTGGTGCAAGCAGGCTTAGACAAAGATTGAAATTGAGTAGTAGTAGCGGTGGTGTAAACAGATACACAAATGAAAAACAATTATCAAATTCAACCTCTGGTACTAGTCAGCTCGCCAATAATGCGTCTACAACAATAACTACAACAACAACAACTACAACTTCTTCTTCCAACCAATTGAAAGCACCACCTCCATCCCCAACACAGTCACCTAAGCATAAGATATCAAAGTTTGTCAATTACAATTACTACAAGAATAAACTGAAATCGAATAAGCATCAGCATTCACAACTCGAACCAAACACTAATATCAAACAAACTACAGATAGTAGTATTCCACATCCTCAACAAAACGAATCAAACCAAATAATCTCCAGTTCATCAAAATCCTTTATAAATCCAGCAGAACCAGATCACTACTTATTACCAGAATCAAAGCTTCCTCATCATCTCAATCAACCTTCACATTATGATGAAGTTACTGTAAATAATGCACGAATTGAATCCACAGATAGCCGTATTCCAAATCCTCTACCTGTATCCTCCAGCAGTATTATGACAAAAGATAAGAATAAGTCCCTGGTCCTTGACAGTTCAGGTGCCAATAAACTCAATGGACATCAAATGTTGGACGACAAGAATCTCGATGAACTTTTCTATCAGATCGAATCACTAAATTTGAATGGCGAAGATTTTATGCATTATCACCATGGCGAAAGTGAAAGTGACACCTATAGTGACAGCAGCGATTACAGCTATATGAGCGATAGTAATATAAGCAGTAGTACAGCTGCAACAAATAATGCCACTGGAAAAACACTAATGGCCAATAACCAAATAACTACGACTACAACCACAACCTCATCAGCTTCCAACAACACAACAACAATAACCACAACTACCACCACAACTTCTGATCCCACTCCGAACAGCAACCACAGCACACCTTCTCGAAATCATACATTTAGCGGACATGTCAACAGCATGAAAGCTGCCCTCTTTACACCTCCACTCCGAAGACATTTGGCTCCCCGTAAGAGATCAAATTCAACCATGGTCGAAAATCATCTTTACAAGAAAACATATTGTAAGTCAAACCGTGGACAATAACCAAATGATCAATCTTTTAACCAATCTATCATTTTAGTCGCAAGAGAGGAGTTACATAATCTTTATAATTTATTTAGAAAAGAAGAGATTTCACTACAGGACTTTTCAGAGTTTCTGATATTTCAAGGTTTATGGTTCCTAACGAATCTTCCTCATGGAATCAATATATTATCTGAAATTCTAGCGACAAGCGAACGAGAGAAGAAAAATACTACTTCTGTAACCATGATTGACGACTTGATACACCAGAAACAAAAGCAAGTTGAAGAATATCTTTCCAATTGTCGACTACCACATCAAGAATCAAGTGAAAACATGAATATATCAACACCATCATCAACCACTCAAAACTCTACACAACATCACACAACTGAGCCAGCTAGTCCGTCTGGACCTGAAGTAGATGAAATTGGAGCATTCAGTTATCAATTGCAATTAGTAAAGAGCTCAAATATATATAGTGGAAAAAATCTCCATAACGCAGAGTTTAGTTTTCTTAACAAATCAGTGTTGGTAAATCAATGGAGAAGTGTCATCGATAGACTTGTCAGACTCCTTTTTGTATATATCTCCAAAAAGTTTCAGTTGCCTCCAAACAAAGACCCATCTATTTCACACATTATCGATTTGATTTCAATCATGACAAGAGGAACCATCAAAGAAAGATCAGAATGTAAGTTGCATTATTTTAAATATCAATATTTCCTAATATTAATATTTATCATTTTAAATGATACAGTGGTATTTAGAATTTGTAAAAAGAGATCAGAAGAGCATATATACAAATCTGAGCTATTGGAATGGTAAGATTAGTAGATTCGCTCACGGTATTCAATGAGTTTGGTTACGGTAACATAGGCACACCAGAGGAGATCGCAAATACTATATTCAAAGAGTCTTCCAGTAATTTAAACTCCATTCAAAAAGGAGCAGTTCTAAAATCAACAACCGATTTTTATACAAGAGAGACCAATCCATCCATTCTTCACGATGCATTCTTAAGACGTGCAAATGTAAATCCAGATTTACCAAGATGCTTTGGATTCTTTGATTTAATATATTTTTGTTTAGTTAAACCAATTGAAGATGTAAGTTAATTTAATGTTGCAACTAGTAAACTCCTTACTTATATATTTTTTTTAGTTACATTCCAATGTTAAACTTCAACAATGTGCAGGTTATCTATATAAAGTTAAATATGTTGGATTTTTAAAGTATGCTTATTCACTTCGTTACTTTGAGTGTCGAAATGGATTCTTAGTAGCCTACAAGAGACTTTCAAGCAAACCTTCCAAAGTTATCTGTTTGTTCAATACAAGTGTCAAAGTATTGCCAAAAGAGCATCCAAATCATCACAACTATCCCTCGATTCTCAAAAAAGTGCTGCGTTCTAATGCCAAAGAGATTGAAGAAAGTAAAGATGCAACTGATTTCGTTTTGGATACTTTCGACAAGGAGTACACATTCATTGCCCTCACCACATCAAAAGCATCCATGTTTGTCAATACAATCCGTTCCAACTCCAAGGGCTCATATCGTTTTCATTCATTTGCAATGCCTCGAGACGATATTCAGGTCAACTATTATATCAACGGAGTCGACTACTTTGAGCGAATATACTATGCTATCAAGAGTGCACGTAATGAGATTTTCATTGGTGGATGGTGCATATCTCCCGGTATCACACTCATCAGAGATCCCAATTGCAGCGCAGAAGAAGCTGATAAGTATCGACTTGACAAACTACTCTTTAAAAAGGCAGCAGAAGGTGTTAAGATTTATGTGTTAATTTGGGACGAAACAACACTTGCAACTGATCTTGGTTCGCGATTTGTAAAGGCTCTCTTTGAGAAATTGCATGCAAGAAACATCAAAGTTATCAGACATCCGCCATTTGTTCCTCTCTCTTGGTCACATCACCAAAAGATTGTTGTTATCGACCAGGTTCTTGCATTCCTCGGAGGACTTGATCTCTGTTACGGTAGATACGATAATCACTTTTTCAGATTGGCAGATTCTGAAGAGAAAGTGTTCCCAGGACCAGATTACATCAATACTTGCATCGTCAAGCCGCGTTCCAATGAACGTGTATGTCTCATTGACAGAAACAACCATCCAAGAATTCCATGGCACGATGTCTCTATTTCAGTTAATGGTACTGCTGCTCGTGATGTTGCGACTAACTTTATTCAGCGTTGGAATCACGCAAAAAATTCGAATAGAGACTACAAAAAATATCCATATCTTGTTCCATCCCTTGAACCACTTCCACCCACTCATGGTACCTCGAAAGTTCAGATTGTTAGATCAGTTTGTGATTGGTCAGCAGGACAATCACTTGAAAACTCCATCTACAAAGCATACATCAATCTCATCAACATGTCTCAGCATTTCATTTACATCCAAAATCAATATTTCATTTCTTCTGTTGGCACTCCACAACCAAATAATCAAATCTCATTTGCTCTATTCAAAAGGTAAGAAAAAGACACCACTTAAGTACTTCAATATCATAATTGTTTACTAACTAGATTTATTTTATAGAATTGAAAAGGCTATACTGTGTAATGAAGTATTTAGAGTTATCATACTTTTGCCTGTTCATGCAGAGGGTGATGTCAATACAGCAGATATTCAGTTGATTGTTAAATGGACATTTAAGTCTATTCAAGGTATAAAGTCAGAGTTGTTGGCCAAGTACCCACAAGTAAATATCGACCAGTATATTTCGTTCAATTCAATGAGAAATTGGTGTGTCAATGGCGATGTAATTTTCACTGAGCAAGTCTATGTTCATTCGAAGCTCATGATTGTCGATGATAAAATTACAATCATTGGATCTGCCAATATCAACGATCGTTCAATGAATGGGTCAAGAGATTCAGAAATTTGTGCCGTTATTGAAGACAAGGACATGACAGAGTCTCGTATGAATGGCAGACCCTACATGGCAGGTGCATTTGCACACCGTCTCAGACTTCAGCTTTGGGAGAATCATTTAGGTATAACTCAAACACCAGATGCGGCAATGAGTGATGCAATTATTGATCCAATCATTAGCTCAACTTACAATGACATCTGGAGAAGTATAGCATCCAACAACACTCTAATTTACAAGCACACATTCGGAACATATATTCCCGACAATTGCCGTAAAATCTCACAATTCAATCGCGATGGTAGAATCCCATCAAACATTGTTGAACATACAAAACTCACTAGTATCAAAGGTTATATCATAGAATTCCCACTGGGAATGTTAGTTGAAGATGGTGAACCAACCTCAGTTATTTCCGACATCATAACTAGTATGAAACTTGTGATGTAATTAGTTTCCCTAACTTTAATAGTTGAGCCTCAAAATTTGCAATTGGGCTTACTAATGTTTAAATAAATTGTATTACATCCTTTCTTTGTCTAATTCTTCTGGTAATCTTCATTTTATGGATCAAGTTGAAATTTTAAGTTTATCATATACAGAAAAACATCTGTCATTCGAGCTCGAGTATGGTGATTCTAGTATCGAAGTGGACCTCAAGTCAGAAGAAAGTGTTATGGGATTTCAAGATAGTGATCAATAACTTGGATGTTTTATTATTTATAGATCATTATTGATCATTTCTTTTATTTAAGTTTAAATACATTCCAAACATACTTTACTTATATTGAAATCAAGTATAGCTGGCTGATGAACACATCGATCAAACATGTGTTATTTGTTTTTAAAGTGGTTTACTTGAAATTGCTCCAGGTTGAGTAGAGGTCTTGTATTCAGGTTTGATTTCATAACTGTTTCTGTGTGATCCTCTCTTGTGAAGTATACAAATCTTATCCAATATTTGTTTCAACCATACTTGTGGTTGATCTGTGTATGCAACCAGATCTTTAAGTAACCAATATTGTTTCTCCGAAAATGCCTTGAAAATAAGATCGATAAGGTCTTCCTCAAGCATTCTTTCTCTTTTATCTTCTTGTGATTTACCCTAATTAAGTGTACACGTTAATAAATACATGCTTATAATCAAGCTTATGATGTGATAGGATATGGTATGAACAACTTACTTTGGGTTTACTATAAACGGTTGTACTGACAACTGCTTTGGGAGTGTTACCTGAGTAGGTTCTATAGATTTGAGTTCTGTCGCTTGGATCGATAGTCTTTGACTGTCTTGTCTTTGTGTTGTAAGTAGTAGTACGACTCTTCATTAGTTCTCTGTAGGCTGGTGACTGTAAATCCATTCGAACATCGCAACGTAAACCAATGCTTCCTTCAAAAGCCAGTGCATTCTCTGAATCCTCCGAGAATATCTTTATAGGATTTGCCTCTGGTAGCGAAGTAGTAACCAACTGTAACTCCTCACTTGGAACATATCCATTGTTATTATCTTTATCTTTAAAGTTGATTGACAAAGACAACTACACAATAATAATAAGAAGTATACAATAATTTATGATTATGATGATAAAGATAACAACTCAATTAATAAAGACTATACTCATGATATCAAAGTCATTGATGAAGGATCGACCATATCATACATTGTTTGAAGATTTAAAGAATAGTTGACCGATTTCAGCACCACCACCAGCACTCATCCAATGTTCGGCAAGATGCTTTGGTACCTTGATTAACCAAGCCTGTGTCTCTACATTATCAGTATTAATTTCACCTACTAATGCATCATTGCTGTCTTCGCTCATTACTGAATTGTTACGATAGTAGTAATAGTTCTATTATCTAATTCTAAATATATTATATAAGTGAGAAGTTGATTTAAAATCAATACTAATTTTTATGTAGAATACTTTATTAAATATTTTTAAAAATCTGAATTGTCTATGACCTCTGATCCCAAACTACTTTAACTTCGCAAACTCGACCGACTATAACGACTGACAACTGACGACTGACGACTGACGACTGTCGACTTACAACACAGAGACATTACACCACACAACACGAAACTACACGACACGACAAAGTCACTAAATGAACTAATAGACATTTGGTCACATAATCATAGACTACCATTACATAGATAGATAGATAGTAATATAATGTTATCTTTAAATAGATCACTTTCGAACAATAGGTTATCAACTTTAAACTATTTATATTCTACATATATATTTAATCAAAATTGCAAAAGATCCTATTCATATTTATCTTTAGTTAATAATAGCAGTTGTAGTAGTAACAATACTTTGTTATACTTCAATGGTGATACGCTTGATATTCAAGTTGGATCAACATCATCTGAGTTGAATAAGAGGTATGACTTGTTAGAAACACACGACTTCAAATGCAGCTTGTTCTTGAAAGTACTTGGTTATTAATAATTGATGCAACTCTGCTCTTTAGATTATATTCAACAGATAAGTTAAAGAATTTTATTTATTATAGAAATGCTGATGAAAATGCAGAGCAAGATGATACTGGTAGCCAATTGGTTGGCGAGGAGGAGTCAGATTTGGCTGATAATGAGTTAGACGAATATCAATCATTAGACCATTCGACATACAGTATCAGTAAATTGAATCATTCGAATCTAGAGCAAATAGATTTCGATCAAATTGACAGTATAGCTGATACTCATTCAGCGGAATTGGAGCTCCAGAATCAATCTCTCATTGAAGAGACACATATCAAACAGCAAGAGCTGAGAGATCTATATAGAGAATCGATCATTGAAGAAAGCAAAGACAGCAACGGTAGTTCTGATGCAAATACTAGTACAGATAGAAGCGATGATAAGAAGATTGAATCGATTTTGGCGGTTGACAACTTTCGAACTAGAATCAAGTTGCTGCTGGTCAACAATTACTTCAATGTGGTTATGGATGCTTTTGGACAGTCACTGAATGTACATCCTGATCATCGTGGCGATGTATATCATTTGATTGAGCTGGTTGTCAAGTATCTCATTCTTAACTACCAGTATCCAAAGGCAGAGCGATTCCTTCATGATGCTGTGAAGTTACATCCGGCATTTCTCGAGTCTGACAATATCATTGTGATATTGCGTGATCTCAGATATTTTGATCCACAATCCAATTTCATTCTTTCGATTCTCAACACTCATGCTATCATTTCACAGGAGCAGATATTCAAGATGATCAACATCTATCTTTCGATTTCAGATACATCTGTTATCAACCAATTGGTGTCCCGTATTCACGAATCTAAGGAGACTTCTCCACAGGTTATCTATGAACGTTTGCTTAACATGGCTATCGATAACAATGCATTTTTAGTTGTTACTCATTGGGTTCAACACTTTGTCGTTGAGCTTGATTTCACTCCAACACTTCCGTTGTTTCAAAAGCTATTAATGTATATGCTGGTAAAGAGACGCCCAATTTCATTGTTAAAGCGACTCTTGGTTAAGAAGGACTACTACTCGATATCAATTCTCATTGTGTACAATGAACTAAAGCATGGTGAGCAGTATAAGCAGTTGGCAAAAGCAATTGTTGACTCACTCTATCAGAAAGATGGAGACCGTGTGTCGACCATATTAATTGGAATCTATCTTCAACTTGGACTGTATGACAATGCAATGAATTGGTACAGCCGTCGTATTACACTATTCAATCTTTCACCCAACTCTTCTATTCTCGACCAACTGGTTTCATATCATAAGAAAAATCCCATTGGAACTGCCTATCCAAATGTGGAGGGAGGTCCTTACCAATTTTGGAAAGAACAAGGAAAAATGATGTGCTTTGATAATGAACATCTTGCTGAGCAGTCCAAGAATAATAGTGTAAAGCAGTTACCACCATTACAGCTACTGACTGAAATATACAAACTCGAATCAGGTCCCAACTCAAAGTTGTATCTTCATGGAATGCTTTCTAAGAAATGGATGTATAAAGATGAGGAGCAAGCTAAGCTTGCTAATATTGTCAACACGGTCAGCAACAACAAAACAGAGAATTTCATTGAATGGTTGCAAACAGATGGTCAAAGATCCGTTTCATTAAAGGAATTGATCGATTCAACTATTATAATACTACAACAAAAAGAATTCAATATTGGAAATGGCAAGAATTCTCAAGCATCTACCACACACATTAAGATGCATTTTGATCAACTCGTATCTATTTAGAGATCTGATAAAAACCGATATGAATTTAGGACTATCCATCATCCAAGATGAACCAGACAAAAAATATATATCAAAATGAACTCTTCAACTCAACCATCATTGAAGGATTATTGGCACGTAGCGATATTGAATTGGCTACACAGATCATGCACAATCCAAATTGTAAAATATTGTCCTCTACTCTTGATAAACTATGCCAAGCATTTATGGACAGAGCCCTATGTCCTTATGGTTTGCTTCGCAGTCTGCAACACACCAATCCAAACTCCATATCGCTAGCAAATGTAGAATTGAACTATCTCATAGCAAACAATCGAATTGATGATGCCCACAAACTTTACCGCTCCATGAAAAAAGACTCTGTTACCTATCAACTTGGAATTAAACTATATAAGCATCTGTATCCGGATGTAGTTGCAAATCTTGGCCGTTGGAAATATTTCATGAAGATGTGGGATTCTGGAGTTAAGCTCACTCTCTATAACACAATGTTCGAGCTACTGGATCCGACTGGAACTGGTAAAAATTTGGATGTCATTGCATCAATCATTGAAAGCGATAAATATTACTTTGAAACTTCAACGCAGCATCGTAATATCCATGGACATAAGAGTAACTTTATTCAACAGTATCAACTCCTTTGCACCAAAGACCACTTTCAAAAGATTAATCTATTTCTAAAGCTCAACACAAATCTGTCGGATATCGTTCTGATGTCTATAATAGAGTCCAATAGTATCGTAAATAACACCGCCGCAGCAGAAAAGTTAGCCGCTAGAGCATTGAAAGCTAATTCACCAACGATCACTCAAAGCAAACCAGTAATCTTTCCTCCAAAACAACTTAACCCTGAGAAAGTTAATGTCTTGGTGAAGCACTACCTCCTTCCGATAATAGAGGAGAACGAGAATATCATCAAGCGAATCAATAGCGAAAGAAAGATTCGTGTCAAAAAAGCAATTAAGAATCGTCCATGGAAATTTAAAAAGACCAAACTACCGATGCTTCCAGGCGCAACCAATCCTTTTGTTTTTAGAATTGATTCTAAAGTACTTAGAGACATTCCAAAAACAACATCATCCAAAGAAACCTTAATAAGATAAATTAAATTTATTCTTTAACTTTCTTTTTATTGCTATTTCCAACAAAGGGATAAGTTGCTTTATGATTCAATTTTGGAACCATAGGATATGATGAGGTAAATAGGAATGGAGCCCTAATGTTTCCAAAATGGTTGTCAACGGAGGATTATCGTATGAATGTAATATTGTTGACAACTCTCCTTACATAGGAGAATATTATATAGATATCTTCCAATATCATTTCATTCTCAATCATGGTTATTATCTCCTCGCTATATGAATCATCAAACATGTAGAGATTTCGCAATGTTTTGTTGGCTTTGACGCAATCAACAAAGTATCTTGCTACGTCTTCTTTTAACTTTTGATAAACTTTCTTATTTTCTTCTTGAGAGTCATTGACTTCATTAATCCTTGAATAGTAGTCATCTGGCAATCTATCATCTTTAAAAACAGGTTATATTCAACTCTTTCAAAGTGATATTGGTTAACAAAGCTTCTCCTATCATTCTTAGATACTCGAGTGATATATCTTTAATTTTAAGATATTGTATTGAAAGATATTTGTTGTCAGAGAGTAGATTGAAGAATGATGGCTTTAAGATGCTGCAGGGTATTGTCAGCCGATTGAGTGATTTGTTGGCGATCAGTGCATCACAAAGTGAGTTGGAAGCCTTTTCCACGTAACCAATATCAATGCATTTCAGGGAATGGGAACTGCATGCATCTGAAAGATAGAGTTCTTTTAATATAGTGTTACTTGCAAGCTGCTTGCATATTGACTCCCAATCCGCGACACATTTGATATAGTTGTTATCTTTAAAATGCACTCTACCTTGTCTAAATTCACAAAACTTGATATATGCTCGTAATGATTTTAGTCGTTTGTTATTTGATAGAATTAAGTTCAGACTTGAAACGCTAAGAATGACAGTTCTGGAGAACTCAATATATTCAAGACCATGTATCTGTGCATTAAGTTCACTGTTGGATGTGGATAAATAAATTGAGTTTATGGGGAGCAAATTATATGGGCTCCATGATAGACAGCTAGTTTTTAGATCAAGGTGTATGAATTCAACACGAAAGAATGATTCTCTTTCTTGGTATAATTTGAGAGCTTTAGCCAACAATTCTGTATTATCCAACGATACATCCTTTGAACTACCAATCAGATATAACTCCAGATTAATAGTTTCGGTTCTAGCTTGATGTGTAATCTGTTCGAAGAGTAGTGGTATTGTCAAAAGCTTATCAGTCAGATCTACTTTACAAGTTATCTGCTGTAGTTTGGGTAATGCCTTAATGACACCCAGTCCAGTCATTGCTCTCACTGGTAAGGTAGAGCGTGGTGATGTTATCAGTTTGAAAAAGATAATGTTTAGATAGAAGTTTGCTTTGGGTTTTGGGAGACCAGAAGTATCTATTATGCATCACAGACGTGTAAATGTACCAATCCTTACAAACCAATGCAAAGTCACGTACATAAGGCACATTAAGGAGGTGGGTAATGAAATCGAATCTGCATTTGTCTGAATTTGAGGATCCTGATCTAATTAAGTGTGACTGTATATATTCTTCAAGAGTTGTATGTGATCTGATTCTGCAACACAAGTACCAAATAATATATTTTTGTATCAAAGGTGTAATTACACCTCCAGTACCTGATTCACTCATGGATGTAACTGTTTATCAGATTGGTCAATATAAAATGAATCATGTTTAACTGATATAGGTCTCCTTGCCTCCAAAAAAAAAAAAATGTAAAAAAGGAAGTATTTCAATTTATTTGAATAAAGAATGTTATTAATAACTACAAACAGGTATCTTATATTTCAAAAGTAAAGAAAATACATCAAGACCAAGAGTATGATAGTCTCTTAAATCAAAATAACCTTGGTAAGGACCGGGAGGTGCATAAGATGGAATAGTAAATGTGTATTTTCCTTCAAAGACTCCTTCACAAATATTTGGTAATACACACATTGGAGTTCTTTCCTGGACAATGTAAGTATGATAGAATGTGTTTTTTATATCAATTGCAACAACAGCGCTATTGGTCTTAATAGGTTTTCCTAATATAATTCAAAGTTAATAATTAATATGTACAAAGGAAATAATTAATATTAGAGATTAATTAACTTACTCATGGTTCCAATGAGGGAAATGGTGAAATTAGAACCAGTCTTTAGATGATTGGGTTCAAAAACTACATCAGTCACATTCAAGTTAAAGCCAGGAGTGGAGCAGTCCTTCCACTCAACTGCTTTACTTGCTGATGCAATTTGGAAAGTCAAGGCCAAGATAACTATGGAAAAGATAATAATCTTCATCATTTTAAAAGATAATTAAGGAATGAATTGAATGACAGAGTGATATTTGAAGTTGTCTATTTATATTGGAATTTACAAGGCAACAAACTTGCTCTACTAATTATTATGAAATTGATTTAATTTTAAAATTATTAATTATTACATTCTAAAATTACTCTTTAGAAGAACCAACTTATTGAAGAAAACTTGATATGTCAAAATTCCTAATCTTTTTCTCTTACCGAAATCATTTGGTTTCCTGTGGTGTTAAAGTAAATGATTTGCTAGCAATGATCAATCTGTGGTGGGGTTTGATATGTGATGTGTTTGTGTGAAAATGCTGATCAGCATTTCACAATTGTCGATATTTGAATGAATCAAACAAAACATCCAGTTTGTATTTTAGATATGAAAATGACCGATTTGTTGAAAAAGTTTGATCAATTACTTTACTGTAGATAAATCATGAAATAATATCCTGGGATCAAATCGATTTGCAAATCCATCATAAGATGAACAATACTTTTTCATGTAGTGTTCTTTCATCATGAAGTATGATTGTTTATTATTGCATATGATGTTGCTAAATGTTGTGTTGTTGTTGTTGCTGATTGTTTTAAAATTTTTGATACCATTAATGCCATTGGCGCTTGTCAAATTTGCACGTTATTTACGATACTATACTCTATTCCTATTCACATTGTCTATCTATTTAAAACTACCTTGTAAGTATGATAATAATAAGAAAACTATATTGGTAATTAATTCATTCGATAAGCAATTTGATTGGTTAGTATGTGGTTATAAATCGATTTATCATGATTCTAGCATTCATGTAATGTATGTTTGTTTTGTACCTTTATCTAGCAGTGTCACAGCATTATATATGGATGGTTGATATATGGATGGATCTTTATTCTTTTTACAAATACAAACTAAATGAGCTGGACCGACTTTACATATAAATACTCTCTGTGTAATCATATCCAAAATAATCTCTCTTGTTCTATCTCCTTTTGATAGCACTAGTTGCATGAAATCCTAATGTTAATATCGATATCATCCTAGCAAATCAATATATATAATGCTCAACATCTTACAAATATCATTTGAAAACGATAGCATTGCTTGAAGATTTGCAACCACACCCAACTGATCTTCGGTGCCAGTGGTAACTGCAGTTCCATCTCCATATACCACGATTGCATTCTGAATTCCTCTATTTGCTTTCACTGTGATATGGATAATAGTTGATGTTAGTGACTGACAATACAAAAGGCTTTAGATCTATGTCATACAAATCTGTAAGATTGATCTGGCGGAATTGGCAATGGAATCGTAGATCTTATTTGAGAATGCATTAAACTTTGATGTGTTGTGCAATGAATGTGAGAAATCGGTATCACCATACATATCTAGAAATCCTCTTAACAATTGATTTGCAATTAACTTTCCAAACTCTGCTCCCTAGATAGAGTTATAATTTTGATTATTGATTAGTTGGAAACCCAATATTGGTTGATTCACCACCAACATGATGATGCTAGTGAACCCAATTCAGAGATAGTACAACACATACATCACCAACATCATGGAATAAGCAACATTTAACTAAAACTCTTTTCATCATAGACAACTGTAATCGATGCTATATACATGTTAAACAAAGATAAGAATTAATATATATAGTACAGATGTTGATCATTGACCAACTAACCTACATTGACCAAACTCGATATATGATACAAACAAACCAGTACTCTGTTTAGAGAACTCTTGAACTGTAGTTAAAAGAGATGAAAACATGTTTGCCTAGAGAATATAGAGATTAGCGATAAAGGCTTGGCTCTCAGTCATCAGATACGACTACTACGGCCAGCCATGTAGCAGTAGCAGTAGTACCGTTTTATGGATAATAAATTACCTTACCAGCCATTGCTGGAATTGCAACCCATATCTTTTCAAACAACAATGTACCATTACCGGTAATAATGATTACACTTCTCAACATGGTATCCTATGTATATTATAACTAGTTATTTTATTAAAATTACAATGTATAGGGGTGATCTAATATACAATTACTATCTATATTCTACTAAACTATATCTAAATCTACAATAACAAAAGCAACATTATTATTATGTTGATCATTTCCAAAAATCTTTAAATTTGGGTTTTTTTTTAAAGTGGGGGATGGTGTGAAACAAATAAGGAGGAGGACATGACAGTCCCAATTCAATTGAATTGAGTGTGCATTCATCTGCTTGCAGTAGTATCTTTTTCATCATGATGAAAAAGAGATCATATAAATCTGTATGCTGCTGTTACTCCCTCTTTGGAGCCACTGTTAAAGAAAGAGTTGCAAAATATCTTTAAAAACAAGAGTAGTAGTAGTGTTGTTGATACTCACGCTAAGACTCTGCCTCAGGATGGCAGTACTGCACAAAATAGAAAAGAACGTTGGTGCCAATCATGAAATCAATGTGGATATAAAGGTTGATAAGGGCGGTGTTGAATGTTCTGATTTGTCAGCTGAGCAATTGTGGTCGGTCGTTCATCATTCTCGTTTGGCAGAGTCATTGCGTGTGCGGCTCGGACAACCATTTCGTGCAACTAATTTTAATATGCTGAAGAGCTCGCTGAAGGATCTGCCGTGGGGAAACTTCTTCCGGGTGACGGAACATACTTTACCGGAGTGCTCGGTGAGCTGTGCCAACTCAGCCATCTATCATAGCAGTGCGGTGAAAGAGAGATTGCTTGAGTACTTTCAAAAGAATGTCATTTTCACAAAGAAACTTCCGGTGCCTAAAGACGTGCAGCAAGAGAGTAGGCACTCGAAATTGTTTGTCAGAGTTCTAGACGACATGGTTCAGGTGAGTGTTGATGTTTGCGGCGGAGAAGCACTCCACAAGCGTTACACCCAACAAGCATGTAACCGATGCACCAATACGTGAAACACTAGCAGCTGCTCTGCTAGTTGCAGCATTTCCCAATGGAGTTAACAACAAACAAGGGCAAGTAAATGGGAATGATGATACAGACAAAGACATGATTGCAATTTGGGATCCATTCATGGGGTCAGGAACTATCTTACAGGAAGCAATAGCAATGGCAATAGGTGGTAGGGCTACGCCTACGGATCGAGTGTTTTCATTCCAGAGCTGGCCGCTCCACCGAGAGGACAAATACAACAAATACATCGAGAAGATCAACAACGAACAATCACAGCTTCAACAATCGTTTTCAAACAACATGATCCGATTCTATGGATCGGACATCGACAAAAGAGCAATCGACGCAACTATACATAATCTTTCAAATCAATTTAAATTCCTCCTGGACAACAACAATAACTTCAACTGCATTCAGCTTCTGCATGGTGATTTTAAAGTAATTGAAAAGAAAAATAGTCGACTTGCTTAACACCAATAGTACTCCCAATCAAAAGCTAACTATCATTACGAATCTTCCATATGGCGAAAGAATCATGTCGGGCAAATAGCAATCATTCGCAACTGGGCGACGGTCTAAAATCAACTTTCATTTCATTTGGTAAGATGATAAAGGAATCAGAAATTATCAAAGATGTATTTGTACTGAACGGAAAATCCAAAGTTTATTGAACTTTCTGGTGTCCAGTGGAAGACACTGATGAAGTTTACAAACGGCGGATTACCAGTAGAATTCCTTAAGATGAAAAGATAATAGTTGGATTTTTAGTCAAATCTAATAAATTACATTCACATCCAGTCTTTTAGCACCTTAACTTGGCTAATCTTGACTTGGCGATTTCCAACAATTCAGATAGACCTGTTTCTACTTCTTTCTCTTTGGTAGAGTTGTTCAATCGATTCTCAAGAACTGGTAGAATCTCTGATTTTGGTCTGCCATTTACAAACACCAAGAAAGTGAATCCATACTTCTCTTGATATTCTAAATTTAATTTATCCAATTTCTCAAGGTGCTGCCTCACTTGTTTGAGTATTCAGACTCTTATCATATCCTTGCTCTTTAAAAGAGAGGTTCGACACCTCAGTCGGCTTGGCTCCAATCTTGGGGTGTGAATTCAAAAGTTCAATCTTTTCATCATAGGAGGATCTCTCAATGAAATGATGTGCATGCAAAAGCAAGTCCTCATAACTCTTATATGGACGTTCTTCCAACAATCCTCTTGCCAGAGATGGTACTGTTTTCAAACAAAAGGTGAACAACACTATATTAGAAGAGATAATCAAATATTAATAAATAGAAATAATTTGATCGCAATCAGAATCTACTTACTTTTTAAAAGTATTATCATCAGATTGATTCAATCTTGCAATGGGTGGCAATTCAACATTGGAATATGATTTCAAGGTTTGGATAAAGTAGATACCAATCTTTTTCCTTCAATTCTCTTAAGGTTATTGTTATCTTTTGAGAAAGTAAGTTTACCTCTAAGTATGGTATGTAAGATAGTAGCATCCTCAGGAGTCCAAATGATAATATCAGCATCTCTTCCTATTGCAATCGTTCCCTTACGATCATTAACTTTGAATAAACTAGTATTTTATCTGATAAATAAGAGGAAAGAGAAACTAGATGATTATTGTTATAATTTCCATCAGAAGGGCAGATATCTTTCCATTTTTGAGCAATTTTAAATTGTGTATTCTCATTCTTATAAAACAATTCAACAGAACTCATCAGTTGAGTAATTCTAATATTGGAGCTAGATGGATCACAAAGATGAAGAGACTTGGAATCCTTTGATTCTTCTAAACATCCTATTACACTGCCAATTGAAATAAATTTTGATATTATTTCTTCTTTCTTTGATTCAGCTTTTTCTCCGAAATTAGAGACAACTAAACCTACATCTAGATTCTTATATAAGATCTGTATTAGAAAATCTTTTTTCATAATAACTATTTGTTTGATAATGGATTACATGAAATTTTAAGCTATCAACTATTGCTTTATCATTTAATAATGTGTTGACATCAGATTCGACATCAATATTTATGACTGTAGTAACACCATTCTTTGATAGAGTATCTAATTGATTATCCAATACTGCTCCCAAACTTTTAATGTTGTTTCCACTTATATTCAACTACACCAGCCATAATTACTTGACTATCATTAGTCTCTACCAATATCCTATAATTACTTGGTAATTGAACTTCATAGGGAAGAATATTCACTACCGTTCCACTGTGATCAATAACAATGGTTGCTGGAGAAACTAATCCATTGTAGACAACTCTTTTTCCTCTGATAACAGAGAATGGTTCTATTATACTTAATTCTTCTTTAGGATTCATTTATACGAATAATAATCATTAATTAAAAATTAACACAACATTACTACCACACTATTTATTTCAAAAGTAAATATTATTTAATATAATAAATATATTATATCGACCTCCCAAGGTAATAAACCATTTTATTAATAGTGTAATATTATTATCATTAAATAAAAACTAACTTAAAATTCAATAATAATAAACAAATTGTTCTTTCATTTTTGTAAATGATCTAAATAGTTGTTTGATCAATTATAATCTATCAATTATCTGTTTTTTTAAGACTTAGGTAAGTGAAAAACAATACTTAATTATTGTTTTAGAAATTCAGGTTGTAAAGTGTGGTTAGTTTTGGGAAAACAGTGTGTGTAGAATTCAAACTTCAAATTAGACCAAATATTTGGGGGGAAGGGGGTATCTCTAATAGTCGACTTCATTCTTTTTAAAAAAGAAATTAAAATATTATTGCTATTAAGAATACATTTATAGATAAAAAACGGACAACTATTCAAGCAAATATATTTATTATAATTATTAGGTATCTAAAGTAGTTATTGTTTGCAGTTTGTTTGTTTGTTTTTATCTATTCATCGGTTATTAGCATTACTTTATTTATATTATTTATTTTATTATATAACATATATAAATATATTTGCAACTTTTAATAAGTTGTAATTCAATTATATAGAAATTAGGAGATTTAATAGCAGTAGCAAGGCGACATTAAATCCAAACGGAGCACAAAATCTGACTCTAGAGGATTTATTGAACCGTCAGGGCATACCATCATACGACGAAAATGAAAACATATTTCCGCTATATCACTGACAAGGGTATTGCAAACCTTGACCACTACTCATACAGCGGTGTAGATAATTCATTCTGTGCAAAGCACTTCCTAAAGAATTGGTGGAACTTTGCACTTGAATATGTTCCTTTGTGGCTAGCGTATGTATATATATCAAATAGATATCTATCAGCTTTTATCATTGATAACAACAATATCAGGTACTAATACCAATAACTTTATATGAACAGTCCCAATGTGGTATGTGAATGTGTTTAATTGTACAGATATCAACAACAGACAAATGAATGGACAACTAATACATTACTATTTATTGGATGAATTTACTATTATATAGATTACATTGGTTGGATTGCTTTGTAATATTGGAATGTATCTAGTTGTTTACTTCCAATGTCCTACATTAACAGAACCAGCACCAAGATGGTGTTACTTTCTCATTGCATTTCTTATTTTCGCATATCAAACACTAGATAACCTCGATGGAAAACAAAGCGAGAAGAACAAAGAGTTCATCACCATTGGGTGAGCTTTTCGATCATTGCTGTGATGCTTTGAGTGTTGCTGTATGTTTTTCCTCTATCTCCTATGAATAAACTTGACTAACTGATTCTTCCAGATGTTTGGACTTGTTATGTCAGCAACAGTTAGAGTTGGTCCTCAATGGGCATTCGTCAGTTGTATTGTAGGATTTATTCCATTCTATCTGGCACATTGGGAAGAATATCATGCAGGAATTTTGGTTTTAGGTGAATTCAACGGACCAACAGAAGCTCAAGTTCTTTTCATCATTATCGAAGTTATAACTGGAAATATTTACCTCTGACATCTGGACAGCAGGTTCAAAGACATTTACAATTGGAAATCTTTTGATTGTTCTGGTATCACTAGGTGGACTATTTACTATCTATACAAAGTAACTATAAGATCTTACACTATTTCAACCTCATTTCTAATACTATTCCAAATTAGTTTCAGAAATACCTACAGACTTCAAAATAGAATTCCCTTTTTCAAATGTTTGATACAATTAACACCAATTTGCATCTTCATAACTTTAATTATCATCTGGGCATCGGTGACACCACTTTTAGAAACAGAACCACATCTTTTTTATGATGACCATTGGAATTATTTTCCTCATATATACAATCAAGATACATCACACAGAGAGTTTGTCATGACGATTGTAAACTTTTCTATCCAATTTTAGTGCCACTAGCAATTGCTGTATTAAATTCGATATTGGCACGAGGAGGGTAAGTTAATTATTTTTCTCAAAATTGATGATGAACATTTACTAATGATTTATTTTGCAGCATAAATCTAATAAGTGAAAGAATATTATTATGGGTATTGTTTGCTTTGGCATGTGCACAATTCTTGATATTCGCCTATTTCAACACAATTGCAACTTTGTGAACATCTAAAGATTAGAGTATTTTGTCATTCCATATATTCCAGCTGGATCAACCAATGGAGAAATGTCATCATCACTACTTTCAGCAATCGAAGAAGGATCAATTGAACACCATGAATCAGATGATCATGGAGAATTTAGACATGAAGACGATAAGATTTAAAATTAATATTACTATAATATTACCACTCTATATAATAAAACAAATAATTCTATAAAGAAATATGTATTGTTTGATAATTACATTTAATTGAAACTCTTTATTTATTTGTTAAAATGGTATAGGATTTTGTATTTTTTTCTTAACTATTTAAAAGGAACAAAAAAACTTATTTACATCTGGGTGGTCACGTTTGAACTCTTCATAGAGGGTACTAATGGTATCTTGATATCTTTCTTTGAGTTGTGGACGACGTGGCTTGAATGATGGGGTTAACAAACCATTCTCTTCGGTGAATGGCTCAGCCTCGACGTAAATGTGCTTCAATTTCTCAAAACCTTGGAGGTTGGCTTCTTTGGCACATGCATCGAATGAGTCCATAATTTCTTTGTACAATTCCTTTGAAGCAGCCAAAGCCTTGTGATCCTTGGTGTCCAAGTGTGGGTATTTGTCACCAAATCTCTTTTCAACAACTTCAAAGTCTGGGACGATAACACCAACCAAGAAACTGTTCAATGAGTCACCATAGACGAAAGATTGGGAGACGAGTGGTGAACGAACATAGATTGATTCGAGGTATTCGGCAGCGACGTACTCTCCTTGTGACAACTTGAAAATGTTCTTCTTACGATCGATAATTGAGAGGGTACCATTTTGATTCCAACGACCAATGTCACCAGTGTGGAACCATCCATCCTTCTTCAAGTCTTCAGCTGTCTTCTCTGGGTCCTTGTAGTATCCAGTGAATACATTGTAACCACGGAGACAAACTTCCTCTTGGGAATGGCTTGTCAGTTGAGAAGTAGTTCATCTCTGGTACATCGACCAACTTGATTTCGGTACAGGCTAATGGTGGACCGACGTGACCGATGGAGGAGTCTTCTGGGTAAGCGACAGCAGCACCACCAACATTCTCAGTCAAACCGTAACTTGGACGACTGGACAACAGAAAACAAGCAATCAAGAACTCTGCAATCTTTGGATCCAATGGGGCAGAACCTGACAAGATGAACTTGACACGACCACCTAGCTTCTCTTGAGTCTTGGAGAAGACAAGTTTTATCCCAGATTGGTGTGCTGGTACCTTCCTTGAGAGCAGCTTGCTTGGAGTTGAAACCCCAGTTGAAGAGGGTCTTGGTAAGCCATGAACCACTGTTGACAGTGAGCCAGGTCTTATCATGGAGCTTTTGCCAGACACGTGGAGCACCAACCAAGAAAGTAGGCTTCAAAACGTGAATATCGTTGAAAAGCTCTGGGATGACACCACTGTAGAAACCGATTCTAGCCTCTACGTAACAGACCATACAAGCGACGGCTCTTTCGAAAGAGTGGGCCAATGGCAAATATGACATGTGGACATCTTCTGAAGTCAAACCGGCTGGTGAGAAGTAGGCACCTGCAACTTCTGATACCATGTTTGTGTTTGTAAGGATTACACCCTTTGGATTACCAGTGGAACCAGAGGTGTAGAGAATGGTACAGATATCATCTGGACCGGATGGGGTTGCTGGTGTTGGGTTGGAAGCTCCCAATTGCTCCAATTGAGTAAGAGTATAGAATTGGATGCTTGATTCCTTTAATTTATTCAAAACTGCTTCTGATGGGGTATCGAATGAAACAATTGTGGTCATACTTTTAGTTGTAGTTAATTGTAACATCTAAGATACAAATTATATAATTAGTAAGTTATGAAGATAATTTACGTGGTATGAGATGTTTACCTTTTCAATATTCTTTCCTTCGCACAAAACCAACTTGATATCGGCATGATTGATAATGTATTCAATAGCATTTGGACCAAGAGTAGCATAGAGAGCAACTGGAACCAAACCTTGGTTGGTTGCACCCATATCAGCAAGAATCCATTCTGGTCTGTTGATGGAGAAGATACCAACACGATCTCCTTTTTGGATACCCAAATGTACAAGACCAGCACCAATGTTAACAGCTCTGTTTGATGCTTCTTTGTAAGTGATCCAACCATATGGACCACGAGTCTTATCTGGATTCAAAGCACGAATACCTAAAAATTGCTTATCAGAGTTTTTGTTTTTTCTAATTTATATAAATGAAATGTTAATGCTTGTACGAAAGATATCTGATTGATCGATAACATACTGATAAACATCGTAGAGAGTCTGAGTATTTTCATCTGGCTTTGAAATGAGCTCTGGGAATTTCTTATTTCTTCTGGCTCTGGTTTCACCTGGGACTGCTTCACCTACTTCGATGGTTTGGGAACCGCTGATCTGTATTTTAATGTTAGTATTATTATAATTGACATCAATCGATGGTGATACCTACGAATTCCTTGTCACCTCTAATAATCTTCATGTGTTCTTCCATTTTTTAATTTCTTTCTATAACTTTCTATAAGTTGTTACAAGTTTATTTGATCGATACTTATATTATTACAATATGTAAAACAACTGTTGTTTTAAATTCAAAGAAGATTAATGTTAATATATAAATGTTTAATTTTATAAGATAAGATGAAAAATTAAGTTAATATGTATGTGTTGTTGTCAACAATAAATGAAGTAGAAGAAGATGCAGGAGGATAGAGATAATAAGATAACGAACATTCAAGTACAGTTTCAAGTGAACACCACCACTATTGTTAATAACAATTGTTTTTATTCAATTGAAGCAAATATTTGAGAGAGATATTTCAAACTTTAAAAAAAAGAAAGGAGTATACTTGAATGGAAAGGAGGCCAGATAAATTAGAAATAATTTTGAAATTGAACTTGGTCCAAGCTGTAGATGTGGTATTCTTTGAAGTGTGAGTGTGGGATTATGATTCTTAAAATTAAGGGTATTATATTGAATTGTAATTTTAGTTTGAAGATGACAGACTGTAAAGTTGTTCTAGGTAGTGCCACTCGTTGCTAACCTAGCAAACAATAGCAAATAACAATAGAAACGTACTACTATCAAACTTATTTATAGCATTGATAATACAAATAATGAGAATGAAATATCGTTATTCTTGAACTTAAATAGATAAAGGTGGTTGTTGATTTGGGAAATCTATTTGTTTCTTCAACATTGTAAATTGGTGGGTGCTTTTGTTTTGTATGGGGGGAGTGTTGGTTGGTTTGTTATTTGTGTCACTTGTTGTGTATTTGGTTTTTAATGGGTTGATGAATGAATTGAGTGATATCTCCCCATCTCATTAATATTTGATTCAATTTCGAAATCAAAAGAACTCCAACAAATAAATTTAGTTAAACAAATAACAGTAGTAACCAAATATCAAGATATAAGTAGATTTCTACACTATTGTAAATAATAATAATAATAGTGCACTTCTTACAATCTTATCTCTTTTTTAAACTTTATAATGAATTTGATTTTAAATATTATAAAGTGAATGAAGTTAGAGTGGTTTGTTATTACCTTTAAATATTAAAATTTATACAGATTAATGTGATATTTATGATAAATATAATAAATATAAATATAAATATACAAAAAATATTGAGTAGGGCGTCAAGACACTAATAAAGTAGTACAGAAGGGGAAATAGAAAAAAAAATAAAGGAATTGGAATTGAAATTTAATTTAATTAATTATAAATTATTTTTGAGGTTTAGAAAAAGAACTGATGAAATCACACAAAATATCATTTCTTTTTTGAATTTTCAAAACATTTGACTTTTTTCAATTGCAAAAGACCCCACAGCTGCTATAGAATATCAACCAACTTATTCCCAATCGATTGAAATTTGCACACTAAAGAAAAAATCTAAAACTACACTGAAAAACAAAAAGTTAACAAACATTTCAAAAGTAAAAACATAAAAACCAACAAAAGTGACACTTTGAAATGTTTGACATTGAAGATTTTATCCAATCAACTATTGGGAGTTATTAATAATTATGCCTTTATTTGAAGCTAAATGATGACATTGTCATGGAAATATTGAACCTCTTTGATTTATTATTAAATATCAATGATATCAAAAAAACAAAAGAAACTTTAATTTTTAATTTGAAGTTGTTTTATTTCTATTTAGAGTATCTGTTTTTTTGTTTTTTTGTTTTGCCAAGGTTGTTTGATTGGACAACAGCCACCCACCCATGGGTGCGATGTCGAATGCATCGCATTGAATTGCATCAATTAAATTCATTCATTCTCATTGGTATAGTTGATTAAATATTAGTTATTTTTCATCCTTATTCAATTATGCAAGGTATATGTACCATGCTGAGTTGGTGACAAAATAGGACTACACTCATCGAGATGTAGGAACTTGAAGTCAAGGGACTGATATTAAATTGATAGGATTCATTGATATGCAGCTTCATTAAATTACTTAATTGAATTCAATGAAAAGGAATTGGCTTCATGTTACATCATATTTTTTGAATATGTTGTCAAGTATCGAGTCCCTTTCACAAGAATATAATCATTCTTTTGAGTTATTTATAATTATGTAATTAATATATTATCATGAGTCATACAACCAAATAATAAAGAAGTGACAAAAAATTATGTCAACGAACTTAACACAAAGAGGAAATGGTGCTATGATGACTTTACTTTTTGCAAAAAGATTCAAAAACTCGACAAGTTCGAGCAAACAAATTTACTAATCTGCTTGAGAGATTTTGAAACCCAAAATTTAATACTATCAATTGATTTTCCAAAAAATCACATTTCGTAACTTTTCCTTAAATTATATATATATATATATAAATAGACTAATTATTATTATAATACAAGTATAGTATAAAGTAGGCTTTAAATATTTAAAGGAAATGTCTATTACATCTACAGTAACGACCACGACCATAAATACAATATCAAATGGTGCCTCAGTAGTTGCAAACACTCTCGGCAAAACAAAGGCAATTTTTCAAAATGGTAGATTTGTAAATCCGTGGATAACTATGTCAGGTGGTGAAATTTTTAAAAGGTAAGGAATGGTGATCTCTCTGATTGTAATGTATTCCCATTGCTAATACTGATATTGATTGAATACGACTCTAATAGTGTGATAAAGTGGAAATTTACATTTAATCCTTCTAAGATAGAACCTTTGACAGAGCACGAGAAACAACATGTTCATCCAGTTTTAAGTGTTGATTTGGATAGACTGAAGCAACCTGTTGAAAATAGCAAATTAAGATGCACATGGATTGGACATTCAACTTTTCTGATGCAGTTTTCTGGAGTCAATTTCTTAACTGATCCAGTGTTTTTCAGAACGTTGCTCACCTTTTTCATTTGCTGGACCAAAGCGTTATCGTGATATACCTGCTCCCCTAAGCTCGTTACCAAAGGTAGATTTCATTGTTATCAGTCACAATCATTACGATCATTTGGATATAGATGTAGTTAGAGAAATTGGTAATTCAGTCCGTTGGTTTGTGCCAAAGGGACTAAAAGAGTGGTTCAAAGGTGTAGGTGTCGATAATGTGTCGGAGTTATCATGGTGGGAGGAAGATACTTTTGCGGACAGATTTCAAGTCATTGCCACACCATGCCATCACAACTCGGGAAGAGCTCTGCACGATCGTTTCAAAACACTCTGGTGCTCATGGTGTATTCTTGATAAAACAAGTGGAAAAAAGATTTATTTTGGAGGTGACACAGCTTATTGCGATGTATTTAAAGAGATTGGATATCATATGAATGGAATTGATTTCAGCTTGTTGCCAATTGGAGCTTATGCACCAAGAGTACCACTGAAAGAAATGCATGTGGATCCAGCAGAGGCAGTGGAAATCCACAAAGATATTAGATCAAAGAAATCAATAGGATGCCATTGGGGAACTTTTATTCTTTCGGATGAACCACTTTTGGAACACCCAAAAAGCTTAAAGAAGCTGCTGAGCTCAGTGGTTTGGCCGCAGATGAATTTACAGCAATGAAAATTGGTGAGACAAGAGAGTTCACATTGTAGTCTAATAAATGTAATAATATTAATCACAAGAAGTTTTGTTATTTGTATAGTTTATTGTTATTTTCATTGTTAAAAAAAATTATAGTTTAGGAAACATTCCTGGAATGGTTGAGTTTGTTATAGGAACCAATGTTTTGTTTGAAGTTAATTGATATTTTTTGTATTGTTAAATTGATAGTTGATAATATAGTATTTTTGGTAATGTTTCAGTTGGTATAATGTTAGTTGGTAATGTTATATTTTGTAATGATACTTTTTGATTGGAACTTTTCAGTTGAAATCAATTTTGGAGGATTGGGTTGAAGTTGAATCAATTTACATGACGATGACATGCTTGACGTAGAGGTTAACTGGTCTGTCACCTCTGGCAATGTAACCGAATTTGTGGACTTGACCTGGGACCAATGACTCTTGGTAGGCTGGGAGGATGATGTCACCAGTTGGGAGACGGTTGACGTTCCAGATTTGAGTTCCGAAGACTGAGTAGTCATCACCATCGATGATTACATTACGGACGGTACGGAGACCAACGTTCTTGAGGACAACGTCGACTTGGAGCATTGGTTGACCGGTCTTGGCATCGTTCCACTTGTTGATGACAGTTTTGAGACAAGGCAACACGGTCGTCACAGTGCTCGTGACACAAGTGATTTGGACCATCAACAAAAACAAGTCCAACCCTTAGAACAAATGGATGGACCACACTCCCAGTGAGCAGAGGACAAGGCAACGGTCATGAGTACGAATAAAGCAATGGCAATCTTCATTTTAATGTTTGTTGTTTTTAGTAATTTAACAGGAAGTAATGATACTGATTTTAGAAATTTAGTTTATACAATTAGGTTTTAATTGTTTGTTGATTTGATGGATTCCATATCCAAACTCCAATCTATTTATACTCGTTATCAAATTGAAATTTAGTAGTTGTAGCCGGTTGGAATTGAGTGATTGTCCTGGCTGACTACAATGTTGCTATATTTGTCAAAAGGCTAATTGGAAATCTAACAAAAAGTTTACCCAATATCCAAATCAAATTGATATCATAAACATTCATCACAAATCACACATTTTATTAAACATTTACAACAACTAAACAAAAGATATTACCACAATCCATATCCACACGCCATAATCTCTCTCTTAAGTTTAACCAAAAATCTATCAATCAAGTTGATCAATCAATATAATTACCTGCACTAATGTTGATGATAATATATAATAATGGTATACTTAATTAATTAATTTCACACATTTCCTGTATTACTAATATAATATAATTCTTAAATATCAGTATTTATAACTACTATTATATGTATATGTGGTATAAGTTGGAATAGCTTGGTTACCAATCGAATCGTTACCTACCCAAAAACATAGGTGGTCGCCCAAATCTTCTAAATTAATGATTAATATCAAAGTGTTGGATAAGTTGTTTGTAAGTCTACAGATTACACACCAATAATGTTGGATTGCAATCGACACTTAACCAAAAATGGAAATTCAACCAACAAATAGAAATGCGTAATACTACTAATACGCACAAATACCAAGTCAAACCAATCATTAATCAAGTATCAATACTTTATATTCTCAATAAATTGATTTTTGTTGTTGTTGTTGTTTTAACGACCAACAATAAAACCATCATCATCATCATCATCATCATTAACAACAACAAACATCAGCCATACATTAAGATTGTATTTTATAAATATAAAATTATCTATCTGTTATCTATCTTTTGTTTTTTAAAATATTTATAACACCACATAACACAACACAACACCACATCCACAAGTAACAAACACACTTGTATAATTATTATAGTTATATGTATGATTGTATGATTGCTGTATGATGAGTATAGTTCAACTGTTTAGTTTGAATTTTAACTTGCTAATATTCTATCTTTTGAATCGATCATATGCTAGTATATCCTTGGATAAATAACCACCTCTTACTTTTCTACTCCAATACATAATACCACAATCAAACTGACCATTTCAAAATAAATGACAACAAGATACAATCTTTTATCTAAACAATATGGACTAGTATTAGAGCTCTGTATTAATGACAATAAATATTCTTAGGGATGAAATAAATTGAATACATGTTTATTTAAACTTGGTTTAATCGATGAGGTTGATTGATTTGTTGTATAATTATTCTTTATGTCGAACACCAAGCAACATAAAGCCATCTATCAGTAGCAATAAATCGATCACAATCAATAGAAGCTTTATTATATTTGATATAGAAAGATAATATTAGTTAGATTTTATCTAACTAACCAATTGACGAATAAAGCATATTTTAATTTGATTCTAACAAGAAATAATAACAACTTTAGTCTATTATTAAAGCATAAAGATTAACTATTATATAGAAGACGTTTTTATCGTTTAAAAACAAACAAACAGATAGATATATATCATCATTATTAGATAGATATAACTATACTTATATTTATTGTAAATTATTGTTTATTTCGTTGATTCTTATATCTACAGGTTTTATTTATAAGAATTTATATATAAATTGATAGAACCTACTGTAAATATTATTTGAATTAATAAACAATCATTAATACAAGAGTGAGTGAGTGATTCAATGATGTTGTAGTTAGGAATGAGTTAATATGATGAATAATAATACAATGCTTCACATTGAGGTTAAATAACAAACAAATACATAACAATTACACAAGAGTAATAAACTAAAACCAACTCTATAATTACATAGTTTATAGTTGAATGATGATAATAATCTTCATTTAAAATTGTCTAAAAATAATGTTGATATTGATGTTGATGTTGATGTAGATGATTTGTTTCACTGTAATTAGAATTCTCCTACATTTTAGGAATCAAACAATATCATTTGTGGAGTCGGACTTCACGGGTGATTGAGTTGCTTGTATGATGATCATTTCACTCTCATCATTTCTCGGGTTTTGGTGAATGTCTGATTCAATCGATGGCACGCCAAGTGAATCATCACAGACCAAATTGGTCCAATGTTTTGAAAAGACAGCTCTTCTCCAACTTTGTTGAACGTTCAAAAACTTTGGAGGTGGAAAGAATTCTGATTGCGTTTTACAAAAAAACACAAGATTTTTGCTGAAACAATAAAATTTTAAAATTTTATCATTTTTTTAATAAATATCTTGATTTTCCAAACGAAACTAACACTGGGCACCTACTTTCTGAGAGCAACACGAAGCTTTTTCCATCTCAAAAGTAGCATTCAAAAAATCAACCAGACAAACTGAAGGTTCTACAAAGATATTTGTAAAAACATAAAATTAGAACAACAACAAAAGGAGATGATGTTACCTCTAGATGCCTTTCCTAAAAAATATAAAACAACCGATTGTTGTTGTGGTTTGTTGGTCCATCCCATCTATTTTTCTATTATTGATACAATGATACTCCTGTTCTAAGTATTGATTGTGTTGTAGTTTAATTGCAACATTATTATTATTTTGTTTGTTTTTTTTTTCAAATTAAATATAATTATTATATTATTGTGCTTTGAGACAAAGAAGTTTCTTCTTCAACATTTTCCTCCTTCTACTTTATTCACACCACAATCTATAGTCCAATATATAATAATATTATTATATAATTTATTATCTATCTATTAGAATAATAATAATTTCAGGGTTTCTCAAAACTTAATTTCATTGTCATCCGAGTGTGAATTAACAAACACCAACACATATACACATCAGATTTCATTTTTATATACATAACACACAGCGATCTAGTATTCCTATTTGTGTTCAAGTCTGTGTGTGTTTTGGAGATTTTATCTATTTATTTGTATAATCATCAAACTAATTTAGTTGTATAAGATATATTCTTATAATAATAATAATAAAAATATTAAATAAATTTCTAATTAAATAAATATTTATTTAATTGGTTGGATATCCATTTAGTAGTCAAAGTTTGAATTTGAAATTTAATCAAAGTAAATCAAGATAATTTATTTATTTAGTAGATAGATATCTAATAATAATTTAGAAGAGATATTTTAATTAATAGGGAGAATGTCTACAACTTCTAATTTGACAAACAACCCATCATCAGCATCAACTACCGATAAAAATTTTGGATCAGTCGGAATCAGAGCTGTTGAACAAAATATAATGATGAATAAATTTCCAATGGATATGTTGTCTGGTGCTGATGGATCTTCATTAAAGTCAAAGGCAGCATCCAATAATCTTGCATCCAAATTATATTCTTGGTCCGTGATTAATACTGAACATCCAGATGTATGTCTATTAATGCATTAAATAGTTTATTGCAACCATATTAATTTGAATTCTTTAAATATATTATTATAGCTTAGAAAAACAGCATTCGATTTATTTACTGATTAAATCTAGATTCTATGGATCTGCCAATGAAACCAAGGAGAAACAAAGAGTCATTGTTCTCGATCAACTTAAATATTTCCTTTCCAATACTTTTGGAAAAGGAGTTATCAATATTTCAGATTTAAAAAATGATCCATCAAAGATTTGTGCACTGATGGATTTGTGCTTCTCAGTTTGATGATAATAGTAAGATATTATTCCAAAGTATTTAATGATGGCATTTAAAATTAATTAATAATTAATAGGCTTTATGACCAAGATGGTTGTCAATAACTTCTTGTTCGGTGCATCTGTTTTCAATTTGGGTACTGAAAAGCACCATAAAATGATTCCTGATATCCAGTCTGGAAGATTGGTAGGTAGAATTTATAATGATAAATTAAGAATGGTTCGATATTAATTATTATGAAAATCAAAGTTGGGATGCTTTGCTATGACTGAGCTCGGACATGGATCAAATGTAAGATCGTTGGAAACCACTGCTACTATATCCCAGAAACCAATGAATTTGTTATCCAAACTCCAAAGAGAACAGCTACCAAATGGTGGATTGGAAATGCAGGGACACGCTGTAGTGGCATCTGTGTTTGCCCGTTTTGATTGTCAATGGAGAGGACCAAGAAGTTCATTGCTTCTTGGTACCTATTAGAAAGCCAAATGGTATTGATTTAATGCCTGGTGTCAGAATAGGAGACTGTGGTCCCAAGTTTGGAATGAATGGTGTTGACAATGGTTGGATTCAATTCGAAGGTGTTCGTATCCCATACGACAATCTTTACGACAAGTACGGAAGCATTGTGAATGGCACATACCAATCACCAATCACCAACCCATCGCGTAGATTCGCCAACATTCTTGCACAAATGATCACTGGACGTATCTCCATCTCCTATGGATGTGCCCGTACTTTGAAAGTCGGTCTCACCATTGCAGTTCGTTATGCCAATAAGAGAGTGCAGTTTGGAGCCTCTCCAACAGCACCTGAGACTCCAATTATCGAGTACCCAACACACTATACAGTATTGATGCCAATGATTGCTACTTCATATGCTTTCGACTCGATCAAATCCTATCTCTGTAAGAGATTCTGCGAGAGATCAGATGAAGGTGAAATCCATGTATTGGCATCTGGACTCAAGGCAACTATTTCTCACTATGTTACCACATCGCTTCTTGAGCTTAGAAGACTCTGTGGAGGACACGGTTACTCCAGCTACTCTAGATTTAGCAGTTTAATTGCATCCAATGATGTTGGTAGAACATTTGAAGGGTAAGATATTTCTTAATAGATCATTGTCATTGATTATAAGACATTATTCTCTAATACCTATCCTCTATCCAGTGACAATACACTATTATATCAACAAGTAGCCAAGGATTTATTGATTCAATTCAAGAAAGAGTATTCCTCCAACAAGTTTACTGGAACCTTAAAGTATTTGGGTAAAAATACTAGTCTACTATTGAGTGAACATACATACACTACCTACAGAAGCGATAAAGATCATCTTTTGAATCTTCAGTTCCTAAGGTCATGTATGGAGTACCGTTCATCCAAACTACTTATTGACTCAGCCAACACTGTATCCAAAAACTACAAAGTCTCCAAGAATGCTTCGATTCATGGAATCAATCATGTAAGTTTATCAGAATATTACGTCTTCATTAAAATCATATACTAACAAATCATTGCTTCAACTAATATAGTGGAGATATTGATTCATTTGGCAAAGGCTCATACTGAAATGATGATTGTAAGTAAATTCATCGATTCAGTCAAGAATGTACAGGACAAGGAAACAAGAGAGACTTTGAAGAAACTCTGCCAACTTTATGCTTTGAAGTGTATTCGTGAGGATATCGAGTTCTTTAGAAACACAAACTATCTCAAGAAGAACAAGGCAAAGGCAATTAGCCAGCTAATTTCATCATTATGTCTGGACCTCTCCAAACAATCACTGGAGTTGGTAGCAGGCTTTGGAAATGAAGAAGCACTCATTGAATCTCCCCTTGGTCAATTGGAAGGTGATCTCTATGAGAATATCTGCTCCAAAGTAGGATTGTTCTCCATGGACAACTATCCACAACAAATGTTAGATGCCAAACTTTAACCCCTTGAATATCAGATGCAGCATGCTTCAATAATACATATGACATCAATATTCAAACTCCCCACTTTTCAACACAACCTACGAAATACTATAATATAATAATAAATGTTACATTAAAAAATGAATTATAAAACACAGCCTAACATAACATAAGACGGCACTTGTTTTTTTGTGAACATAGTGGTGTGTGATGTTTGTATTTTATGTGCATGCCGTCTCTCCTTTGAAATGCAGATGAATTTTTGTGGTGAATTTTTTATGATATCTTGTTTGATTTCATCAACATATACTATTAGATGGTTATCAATATCCTTCTTCTTTTGATCATCACAATCATAAGTGAGTCTCTAATCTAAATGGAAAATGAAATACAACTTCAAGTGAGTTGTAATAATGGCAATAGATTTGTAAATCTACCTCAAATATTATTAAAGAGAATCGTTGTTGTACTTGATGACAATGTCGATAAGATTTGTTTCAGTATGGTTTTGCAAAGGTTCAGTGAAAGAGAGACTTGTATCATACAATATTAAATATTTACTTTCACTACCAACATGAAATTCCTCTCATATTCATGAACTCATTTAAATCAATCAGCCAATTGTTGATGAAATATTACCAGCCTCGCTCCATTATCCTGGATCCCACAAATTAGCTCACTTCCGCATATGAAATTTCTGTCGTTGTCTGAGTATCAAAACAAAACTTCTGGTCTAATAACTTGGGTCAGCTACCAACAACTATGACTAGTCTAGACATTCATTCATCTAAAAGATTAGTATCAACAATGCCACCATCAATCAAACACCCTGAATATTTTCTCTCCAATCCATTAATTAAATATTCAAAGACAGGACACTCTACCAATTTGAAACTCTGACTTTAAATGGTTGGCAAGGTGAATAGTTACAGCATCTAGAAACTAACTATGAGGAGATTTGATAATCAATAATATCTTGTTTTTGGACATAGTAACAACAGAAATAGGTTTATTTCTACACTTGTCAAAATAACCGAGATTACTATGCTCAATACTAAATACTTAATTGAGAAATAAATATTTTAGGTCAAAGTAGAATTCACTTTATAGACTAAATCAATAGATCAAATTTGAAGAAAATGATAAATTTTTATTTTCCTATCCAATGATTATATTGATGTTACATTGATCGAGTAATTATATACTTTTCTATCATTTTTGTATATTAAATGATAAAAAAAAAAGAATTCATAGTTAAGACCAGGGTTGAATCAAACCTGGCATTCCAAATATTGATCTTGCTCTAAAAAGTAAGTAGAAGTTTGAATAGACTTTTTTAGTAGTTTTTTTGCTTTGGAAATATAAAATAGAGATAAATTACCCTCTCTCAAAAAAGACTTGGAATTTTTATCACTTTTGATTTTTTTAATTGTGTTTTTCAGTAAAAACAACAACTTTCACTATTAATCTCAAATAACACGTTGCACAATGATGCATCAAAATGATCTTTTTTTTTAAGTCACTCATTCTTCCTTTAATTATTTTTATGGAGATCCTGTTTACTATTCCATAGAGTGATATTCATTAGATATCTGCTGACATAGTCAATTCTACTTTTAAATAAAAGTAAAGGATGAATTTTCCTTTTTAAATATTTCTCTATTAATACCTTATTTTTGAGGAAATATTCTGTTATATTAAAGATCTCTCGTCATCTTAAGTTATTTGAACAAAAATTTACTTAATAATGGGAAATTAATTTTGTCTTTTATAAAAAAACGTGGCATAAAGAGTTAGATCAAAATCTCTGATAAAAAGCAATGGATTGATGGCAAGTTCACATTTTAATTCAATCACAATTATTTCATTAGAATATCATAATTTAATTCACTATTTATATATAAATTTTATTGTTATAAAATTATGTCAAAGTATTTTAAAAAACGAATGAATAACTATATTATTTTATTTGCTTTCCAAAGATATAAAAGAATTTGTATTTTTTTTAATATGTTTATTATGTACAGTGGCCCTTGTATCATTTCAAGACTATTAGGAGAACACTCTAAAGAAAATGATATTGAATATTCAGGACCAAAAATAGTTGTAAAAAAAAATATATCCTGAAAGACCTTTGATTGTACCATGGCCCAGATTCATTGAGTTCCGAACCCATCCAATTCGAGTATCAAATGATTTCAAATTTACAGTTGTAAATTCTCATTCTGATATTCTTTTGAAAGGAATTATGAGATATCAATCATTGCTACCATTGGATTTAGATGCGTGGGAGGTTGACATTGACTTACCAGTACTTCACCAATGTACTATTTCGGTGGGTTCTGAAAACGAAGATTTGTTCCTTGGTGTGGACGAATCTTATCAAATAGAGATCACCTCTGATCAAAAGTGTTATATATATTCAGCAACAGTGTATGGAGCACTCAGAGCAATGGAAACTGTTTCACAATTATTTACTGTAGATAATGACTCTGGTATGACGTTAGTCAAATTCACACCAGTCATCATTAAAGACCAGCCTAGATTCCACATAGAGGGGTACTCTTAGACACATCACGACATTTCTACCCAGTTGAAACCATAAAGAAACTCATTGACAGCTTATCTTATGCAAAGCTAAATGTTTTTCACTGGCATATTGTAGATTCCAACTCTTTTCCGATGGAAAGCAAACTCTACAGAAATATAACCAAAGGAGCCTTTAGTGCCTTTGAAATATACAAACAATTTGAAATACTTGATATTGTAAAGTATGCAAAATATCGTGGAATTCGAGTGATGCCAGAGATCGATGTTCCGGGCCATGCTCGTTCCTGGGGTGTTGCTTCCCCGAAATTCTTCCAAAAGGTTTTGAAAACATGAAGGATTGCATGTCAAACAGAAACGTTCTTGATAACGTCCCAATGGATCCAACCAATCCAAAAACATTAGAGATTGCAACAGGAATCATCAAAGAAGCAATAAACTTGTTCAATGACCAGTTTATCCATATTGGTGGAGATGAAGTAGATCGAAACTGCTGGCAGAATGATGAAATCATTGAGTTTGTTCAACAAAATAATATGAATGGTTTTGATGAACTGGAGCAATGGTTTGATAGTGAGATCCATAACATTGTCCTATCAAGTCAGAAAACTCCTGTTGTATGGGAGGAGTCTTTCATCCTCTTTGGACAACGCCAGAGTAGCAGCAACAGAGTTGTAAACGTGACGCTACCTAAAGAAACCGTTGTTCAAGTTTACCATAACCTCTCTCTAACCGCCGATATTGTCAGTGAGGGCTACAAATGTATTGTGTCCAATGCATGGAATTGGTACCTTGACTTGGGCCAGCCTTGGACCTCGTACTACGACAATCAAATTTCGGAATACATCGATGAGAATGATCCGAAGCATGTCGAACTACTGATAGGAGGTGAGACTTGCTTATGGAGCGAGAACATAGACCAGACAACACTTTTCAAAAGAGTATGGCCCAAGAGTGGGGCCGCCGCCGAGAGACTCTGGTCATCATCGGAGATGAACGACAAGGACGAGTTTGAACCCAGACTCAAATCATTTAACTGCCATCTTTACAACCGAGGCTTCGGTGTAACACAAACCGAAATTTTACCAGGATCATGTTATGATTCCAAATTTATTAATCACTATCAATAACTTTAAATCTATCATCCATTATCCTTTATATATATAATTTACTTTGATTATAATTGATCAATCATATAATAATATATTGATCAAAAATTCATACAATAAAAATAGTTCACACATCTTACCAGTGATATAATAAATCAAGTCTTTTTTTGTAAATACATATTTGGTTTTTGATGATGATACATGTTATACCAAAATAGGTGTTGAGCATATCACATCACCAAATTTTTGATACAAATCAATTTTTATAAAATGTGAAGATATATTTTCTGCGGAATTCGAATGGAATTTTTTTGTAGAATTCAAGTAATCTAAGATGTTTGCAGGATTTGATTTATTGTTTGCAAGGACCTGTTTTCTTGCAAACTTTAATTTAAAGATGTTTCAAAACCAAATCAAAAAAAAAAAAAAAAAAACAAAAACAAAAAATCAGAATCAGATGTTTAATAAAATTAGACAAATCAATTGTAGTAATGGGTGGGCTACATTTGTATAATGGGGGTTCATTCATGCATAAATGATATGTTAAATAACATTCATGTTGTTCAAGAACAAACAAACAAACAATTACATTTTCATTTACTCATTTCTAAATAAATAAATAAATAAAAAAATAACAAAAAATAAAAACAAAAAAAGAAAAAGAAAAAAACAAACAACAACAACAAAAACAAAACTAAACAAACTAAAACTATACTTTAACTAATCTAATATACAAATAAATATAATATAATAATAATAATATAATATAATATACTATACTATACTATAATAATATAAATATAATCATATTCTTTTCTAAATTGAAAACAATAATTATTAAAAAACCAATTAAATAAAAGATACATAAACAAACTATCAAATTAATTTAAGATAGTTTAGTTGTTATTATTATTCTTATTCTTAGTTTTTTTTACTTTATTTAATTATATAACTATATATTTATATATGTATATCTTTGATAGAACAATTGTTTTGTTTATTTAGTTCAATTTAGTTTATATTAATAATTTAATTTTAAAAACAAGCAAAGTAGAATCACATCAAAATCAAAGAAGTTCAAACCAAATATTAATTAATTCATACATTCAACCATACATTCATTTATTCATTATTTTATTGTGAAGCAAACAAACATCACATCTTGTTTCTTCACTATTGTATTTTAATAATATATTTATATATTATATTATAGAGGATAGATATTAGTAGAGTTTAGATATTGATACATTTATATTAATCATCACATAATAATAATAATAATAAATTATTTTAGTCTAAGTAATAATAGACTAGCAAGTCAATCATAAATTAAAAGTTAATGGTAACCTTTTATTATCCATTAATTCTTCACAGTCGATTATTCACAACCTACAGTATTGCTTTTCGTAAGCTTCTAGAATTCAATCTTAGATTATAATAAATAAATAGTAGAATATAATATAACAATAAATATACATAACATATAATAATCAGTTAATATCAAATCAAATCATTTATACAGCATCATAAAAGTGTATATAAAGTATAATATTAGTAATGGCTTCATCTCCAAAGTATGTATTAAATATAAATTAATCAATATCTGGATATAGTTTACTAATAATCGTTCCAAGTAGTGATGATATCACTATCGAACCAGATATAAATGAATATGCATTTGTTGATCTATGGGAACACTTTGATTCCAATTTGATGGAGAAATTCTGGCGTGAATTGGTGGTCAGTACTTTTCATTCTTCTGATATTCAGCCACTGAATGAGTGGACCAAAGCACTGTCTAGTGAGGCACATGACAATGAAGATATTCCGGACCTTCATGTATTGCTAGCATTCAACGCCAGCGATATCGAGAGTTTCTCACCTCCATCGTCTCCATCCAAAGACAAAGATGGTCAAGATTTTATTCCATACAATACTTCCCAAATTACAGCTGCAGTTATATTCGAATACTATTCCAACATCAACTGTGGTCTGTTTCTACACATGATCATCCATAAGAAATATAGGAACATGGTAAATATACAAACAGATGTTAGCATAGAACGGTCCAAAGATCGTCTTAAGCTCAGTTATACTAACATATGTAATTTCTGTTTAATTTACAGGATTGGATAGAATGTTGGTAAAGAAGGCTATTGAAATTCTAGATAACAATGCTCATACACATGGACACTTGGCAGGATGCAATGCTATCTTTTTCGAAACTAAATCAGCTTCCAATTCCAATACCCCACAGGAACAGGTAGATCCAAGACAACAGCATTCCATCCTATTTAACATTGGATTTAGAATGGTCGACTTTGATTACACAAAGCTGCCTTTGAAGCGACTGGGCAAGTCTAATAATTTGCTCTTGACAGTGTATTTGAGTGCGCATATCCCTTCGATTCCGACACTGGACGGTGATAAATTCTACCTGCCAAGTGTTTTGTTAAAGAATTTTATCTACGATCTCTGGGAGACATCATATCTAACTGAGAAGCTTGATACCCGTCCAGACGAAGATCCTGAATACAGCAGAGTTTTAGAACAGGTTGAGTTGCGTGAGAAGATTCCTCTACTTGATCTTCCATGGGGTGCAGGAAAACCTTGGACCCTAGTGGATTTGTGGGAGGACTACGATGAAGAATTGCTTGAGAGATGTTATCGTGAACTCATGGTTCCAAGTGTCAAGCACAGCGAAGTTTCTTCACTTTCCAATGTGCTACGTGCGATGTCTCCTGAAGGAAACGACTCAGATTTTCTTCCAGATGTACATGTGCTTATAGCAGTGCGATGGCCTCAAGAATCGAAGACACAGCCAATGCACCCAATCATTGATGGACTATGCGTCTTCGAATACCACGCAGAACAGAATTGTGCAGTACTTACGCATTTGATTCTCCAAAAAAAGAATCGTGTAGATGGACTTGATAATCTGTTAGTAGAATCAACAGTGGATATCCTTGATCGTAATGCAAGAGAATGTGGAAATCTAGCTGGTTGCAATGCTGTCTTTGTACACATCAAGAATCCAGCAACAATACACAGTTCAGAGATCATCGATATCTGTCAACATCATATTACACTCAACAAAATGGGATTCAGATTACTTGACTTTGACTACTATCTGTCTCCTCTTGATCCAAACACAGCACCAAAGAAATCGATGCTTGGACTCTATGTTACAGAACTAATTCCTACAGCTGGTGACAAGCCATATATTCCCTTCAATTTATTGAAATCCTTTGTGGAGCTTCAGTGGTCAAACGCATTTGGAAGTGAGCAAATTAAGCTCTCACCAAACACCTATGCAGAGTATCAGAGAATGATCGAGCAGATTGAACTGAGAGAGCGTATTCCGCTTCTCGACTTACCCTGGGATCTTGGTAAACCTTGGACACTTGTCGATTTGTGGGAAGACTATGATCGTGATCTTCTGGAACGTTTCTATAAAGAGATTATGATTCCTAATTTCCCAAATAAAACTGGTAACTATAATAATGAAATGAATGTTCATGAAAACAAGTAGTTTATTAACATTACTTTACTTCTAGAATTGGAGCCATTGGAAAATTGGCTACTTGCACTCTCATCTGAGGTTAGAGATGATCCAACCATTTCAGATTTACATATTTTACTTGCTCTTAGATGGCCACATGAATCACATTCTACTCAGCCTGTGATTGAAGGTGCAATTATATTTGAGTACTTCTCTGCAAATAATTGCGGATTGCTTACATATTTGATTGTGCAAAAGACATTCAAGGGCAAAGGTTTGGATAGGATTTTAGTGGAGACAGCACTTGAGATTCTTGATCAAAATGCAAAATCACAGGGTTTCCTTCCAGGATGCAATGCAATCTTTTTGGAAGTCTACAGTGGTGAGAAAGTAACAATCAAACAAGACGTTGTTGATCCTCGTATGAGACATGCCATCTATCACCAAATTGGATTCCGACTTATCGATTTTGAATATGTGGCACCTCCTCTCGCTATGGGATATCCAAAACTCAAGCATTTCCTTCTTACAGTTTATCTGACTGAGCACATCCCAAAGATGCCATTGGAAGAAGGAAAATACTATTTACCAAGCTCTGTACTCAAGAATTTTATAACCGTGCTCTGGAGGAATGCTTTTGCCACAAAAAAAAATGAAAGATCCAGCAGCCTCTGATGGTGATTTCCAAAGAATCATTGAGCAAATTGAATATCGTGAAAAGATTCCACTTCTAGATTTACCATGGGTCAAAGCAAACCTTGGACCCTCGTCGATCTTTGGGACGATTATGACGAAGAGTTGCTTGTTCGTTTCTATAATGATTTAATGATTCCAAACTTCCCTATAAAGAATGAACTTGAGCCAATTTCAAACTTTATCAACGCCTTATCAGAGGAAAGGCGTGCAAACTACAATCCACACCTATCAGAGCTACATGTTCTCCTCGCTATAAAGTGGCCAACAGACTCTTCAGAGCTCCAGCCAATCATTGGAGCAGGTATCATTTTTGAGTATTTCCCATTGACAAATTGTGGTTTGTTGTCATATTTGGTGGTACATCGTGTGTCTAGAGGTCAAGGCTTGGCAGGTATATTGGTGGAGCGTGCTGTCACAATTCTCGATAAACACGCCAAGCAACGTGGACAACTGGCAGGTTGTAACTGTATCTTCCTAGAGACCAACTCGGCTGAAAAAGTTACTCTTCAACAAGATGTTATGGATCCACGTATGAGACATACAATCTACCATAAGATGGGATTCCGTTTAATCAATTTCGAGTATATCATGCCTCCTCTTTGCCCAGGATTCGAAAAACTAAAAGGTGTCCTACTACTGACAGTCTATCTAACTCCACATATCCCCTATCAAGACTTTAACAACAATCGACAGTACTATCTCCCAAACATTCTACTCAAAAATTTTATACGTGCACAATGGGAGAATGCCTATAGAAATGGACGTTTGAGTGTTACACCAAGTCAAGATATAGATTTCACACAATCTTTGGAGCAGCTAGAGCTGCGTGAGAAGATTCCCCTACTCGATTTGCCTTGGGAGATGGAAAGGACTGGATGGTTGTCGATCTATGGGAAGACTACGACGAGGATCTGCTCGATGCATTCTATAAGAAATATATGATTACTCAGTTTGGAACTTCGGATGAGTTGGAGCCAATCGAGAACTGGCACAAAGCAATGTCTGACGAGGGTCGTGACGATCCAAATATTTGTGATCTCCACGTACTTCTCGCACTTGGACTTCCTGGTGAGCACAAGGGTAAAGGACATAAGTACATTATTGGTGGTCTAGTGTTTGAATACTACCCAGAGACAAACAATGCATTGGTGACATACTTGGTTGTCAACCAAAAGTGGTCAGGAAAAGGTATCGGTACCGATCTCATTCTCCGTACACTTACCATTCTCGATCAGAACGCAAAGCAGAAGGGTCATATAGCTGGATGCAATGCGATCTTCCTTGAAGTTATGTTTTCGCCACACTCTGATATTACAGGTGCACCTGACTCTTCTCTTTCTCACGTCTTCTTGTTCAACAAGGGATTCCGCCTATTGGACTTTGAGTACTATCAACCACCCACCTCTCTCAAGAACCCGAAATCAAACAACGTATGCCTCACAGTTTTGTTGACCCCACGTATTCCTAAGCACGGTGAGGGAAGTGAGATCCAACCATATGTCCCATCATCTTTGCTCAGATCTTTCATCACTACACTCTGGGAGGATGAATGTGGCCTTATTGGTTACAACTTTGAGAGCGATCCTTGCTATCTAAGAATGATGGATCAACTCGATCAAAATGAATATTTCCATTGCTTAGACCTTCCTTGGCTCAAGTCCAGAATCGAGCGCCTTCCTTCAGTCGAGCAACTCCAGCTTAACGACGAAGAGCTAGACGTTGGCTCTGATCTTAGAAAATCAAACAACCAAGCAATCTATCGACCAAACATTAGCGTCAGTGACAACACCGGATCACCAGTACTATCTCCACAGTCGATCAATTCATTTGGGCTTGGATCATCACTCGGAGTAGCACCGCTTTCTCCAGCACTAGGCTCCGTTCTACACAACAGTCAACTCATTCCAAAGAACAACACTCTGGGTCAATCATTGGATCCTAACCTTTTATCCAACACTGTTAGCAAGAGTGATAAATGATTTAATATTCAAAAGATCAATCAGCTTCTGACCTCAGCCAATCAAATCGCCCTTTTTGGCAAAAAAAACAAAATCAAACAACCCCTTGCATTAAACCAAAACTAAAAAACAAAAAAATTACAAAAAAATTAAAAACCCTTTTCCAAGTGGAAATTTCGATTGAATTAAATTGAGCAAATAAATCTAATTTTAGATATTATTTTTATTTAAACATTTATAAAACTATAAATACAATTTAATATTAGTATATTTATCTTAGGTTTGATCATTTTTTGATTGATTAATTTTTTTCAATTAAAAAAAGAGGAGTAAGTACAATTTACAAAAAACAAAAAAAGTGAGGTGCACTTTTAAAAATTAAATTAATTACTTCGGTTTGCTTGCTTGTCTATTCAAACTTAAATTGCAGTTGTTGTTTAAATGATCAGCTTTAATTAGGATAAATAAAGGTAATCATTCAACACCACTTATTTATCTCTATCATTTAGTAATACTTTAGTTTTGGATGGTAAACAACTGCATAATGTTTTATGTACAGATATTTACATTACTTGTTTTCGAGATCAATCTTTCTATCAATCAGTAAATCACAATCTTTCAATCAACATCAAATAGTCAGTCATTCATTATTCAATCAAGATTAAAAAATCAAATTATTAGTTCTTCATTATTTGAGATGATAATACTGTAATTGTTATTGTATTTAATAATATTAATAATAAGAATTTAGCAGAAGTTAGTGACGAAAGAAAATCCAAAGCTGAAAGCAAATATCAAGTTTGAAATTAACAACAATAATTTTATTAAAAAAAAAAAAAATAACCAAAACAAATAAATATAAAAAATATTGATAATCTCACTAATTCACCCTACTTACTTCCCACAACACAACAACACAACAAACAATAACAACAATAAGACAAGTTTATAATGATATCCATTTCATTACCCAGATAACTATTATAGACAACAATAACAACAACAACAACACTTAAAATTACTTTATATTAATATTTAGTTTTGATATTATTAGAACAGAACAGACAGACAGGCAAACAGACAGACGGACAGACATACAAGACTAAACAAAGTTAGACAAGACATATAGACACACAAGATATACAGGATATCATACTATAGAAGAAAACAGTTAATATACAATACAGACTATTATCACTATTTATTTGATAGAGAAGAATAGAATAAAGATAATAAAAGTAAAGAGAAAGAGAGAATAGGAGGAAGAACAAGAAGTAAAGAGAAGTAGGAGAAGAGAAGGAAGAATAGATATTAAAGACTACTAGTAGTATTAAAATGTCAGCTACTACTGGAGTTGTTGGTGGTAGTAGTAATATTAGTGGAAGTAGCAGTGGACATCATCGAACACACTCTAGGAATATCAGTATTGGCGGCCTAGGAAAGAATATTGCAAAACTCAATGACTATTCATTCAGCTATCTATCCACAGCTTCGAAACAACAACAACAACAACATCAAGGCAGTAATACCGATAAAAAGTCAACTAACAACAACAGTCATATTGTAACAGATCATTGTGGTGTATGTTTATTTAGATTCATCAAGTTTCACTCCACATTCACTAACTTCATTAACATTCATCATCATAATAATATAATCGCATATGTAGCCAATTATAAGAACAACAAGAAATTTATTAGAGTTATACAAAAGCTGTAATCCAGATTTTAGCTATGTGTCATCTCTGAATCCGAGAAGAGTCCTGACACATCCAGCTGAAGGTGTTTTAAATGACGGCTATGATAATGTCAACTCTGATTATATTATATATGTTAATGATATTATTGGTTCCGATTTCAACCAAAGGTACACACATAAATGCAGGAGCAGAAGTAATGTGGTCAAAAGCATTCAATAACTAACATCTTCTCATGATCATTATTAAACTTTGATAATTCTAGATATAAAGTTTTGGATACACTTGGACAGGGTACATTTGGTCAGGTTGTAAAATGCCAAAATTGTGATACCAATGAACTAGTTGCAGTTAAGATATTAAAGAACAAGAGTGCATATTTTCAACAGGGTCGATTAGAGATTGAAATACTAAGAAAGGTAGGCTATCATATGTTACGAGACGTAGCTGCGACGTCTAGACAGAGGACTTTTGGAGTAGGTTGATTAACATTTGGCATTTCAAACACGTATTATAGTTAAATATCACATATGATCCAGATAACAAAGCGAATATTTTAAGATTATCAGATTCATTTGTATTCAAAAAGCATCTATGTATTGTTTTCGAATTGCTTAGTGTCAATCTTTTCGAGTTGATCAAACAGAATTCATTCAGAGGATTATCAACCAACCTTATCAAGGTATTTCTCATTCAAATTCTTGATGCACTCATAGTTCTATCGAAAGCAAATATGATTCATTGTGATCTTAAACCAGAGAATATTCTATTACAAAGGTAACCAAATGAGCTTCTGGAATGCGATTCTTTAATGGTCAAAGTTCTTAACTAACAACTTGCAATTATAGTGTCAATTCACCAAATATAAAGTTAATTGATTTTGGATCGGCTTGCTATGAAAATCAAACTATTTATACTTATATACAGTCAAGACATTATCGATCACCTGAGGTGTTGGTCGGTTTGCAGTATACAAGCTCCATTGATATGTGGTCCTTGGGATGCATTTCAGCGGAGTTGTTTTTAGGTTTGCCACTATTTCCAGGAACATCAGAATACAATCAAATCTGTAGGATCATCGACATGCGTGGAATGTTCTCAAACGATATGATAGAGAAAGGAAAGAACAGCACAAATTATTTTAAACAAAACAATTGAAAATGGAAAAGTAACATACAAGCTGAAAACAGAGGAAGAATATCAAAGAGTATGTAGCTGCATCCACAACTTAGATTCGACAAATATATTAGTCAGATCACGCCACTAACAGTTTAAACAATAGGAAACCAACAAAGTTTTAGAGCCACAAAAGAAAATATTTTAATTATAAATTGCTACCGGATATTATACAGAATTATGGATTTAAAAAGACACTTACTCCACAGGAAATAGAAAAAGGTATAGCAATCATTGATGACAAGGCAGTCAATTGGATATCATTATTAATAATAGATTGACATTTCTAGAAAAACATAATAGAATTGTATTTACAGATTTTGTTTCAGGACTTTTAAACTTGGATCCAGCAGATAGGTGGTCACCGATGCAGGCAAGAGAACATCCATTTATAACAGGTTCACCTTATACCGGTCCATTTGTACCGGATCCAGCAAAGAAAAAATCCATTCAACAATACTTTGACTGCTGCGAAACCGATTATGTTGAATACTGCAGCCGCTGCAGCAGCCGCACAAAATCATTCCATACACTGGAAGTAATAGCAGCGGTTTTGGCAAGCGTGTTCCGGTTTTACCACCATTCAAACATTCACTTGGTGGTGAGCCTGCATACTTCCCAGAATCATATTCACCACGTTCACTCTATGGTTCTTTTTCAAACAATGGAAACAACTCACACCAATCCTCTTCACAGCTTGCACTTGGACAGAGTCCATCAATGTTTGGAACACCTTCTAATATGTTTCCTCCTGTTCCATTCAGCCCACATTACGGAAGCACACCATACTATGGCTCCTGGGGCGGATCAGATGGATTACCACCTCCTCCCATTAGCTCCTCAATATACCAACAGCAGCAAAACTCACGACGTGGAAGATCAAAGAGTGATGCACCCAATTCGAATGGCAACGATCTGCTTCCTCTCAACAACGGAAATAGCAATATCAACGGTATGATGAATATGATGTTAGAGGACCAATATAGTCTAGATGCCGAGAAGCCACCAATGTATCCTCTGAATTCTCCACAGAGAAAGAGATCACAATCTGGACTGGTACCAATGGATAATCCATATCATCAATTCATTCCTAGAATACATTTGGACCATTGGAATTCTTCGAATCGTTTCAGATCTCACAGTTATGGTGAACAGCACAATCAGCATCCGTCAAATAAACAACAACAGCAACAACAACAGCTTCAGCAGTCTCCACTACAGCATTCAGCTCCACAGATTTTCGAGTACAACAGAATCCAGCTACAGCAGCAACAAAGACACCACCATCATAGCCAACAATATTCACCTCCCATTCCCAATTCACCCCAAATCAATCTTCCACTTACACCACAACTGATTTCACAGGATCCAATCAGTCCTTTAATGGGTTCTGATGCCGGTTTAATCAATTGGAATCCATCACCTTCCGAAGAGATGTTGTTCCCAATCGAGCAGCTGCTTCCTTCTCAACAACAGACACCACAACTTACCTCACAGCAACAACAACAATCCACCAATCCACTAAGTAAGAGTACATCGAGCCCAGTTGGATCGAGATTCATTCCACACCAGCTACAACAGGGAGGTTGGAAAATGGAGGATATGAACAACAGTTTCAATACAATGCAGATCAATGGTGAAAGTGGCAGCTGGCAGCCTCCATCTTCACCATGGGGTATTCCTCAGTTTTCTATCCAAAACGAATCTTACGATAGTGATTCACAACATAACATGATTGCCTACAGTCCTTACGGAATGAACACCATGATGTTCCAGTCACCACCATCGAATTTTAACTCCAACTACACCATTAAACAATCTCCTCCAACTAGAACCTTCTATAATGATATGCAGAGCAATAGTCATGGTGCCTACAATAGCAGCAACTATAACAGCGGAGGATCAAATCATCCTCACTCATATAGTGCTCCCTCGAAATATCAGCAAATCAATAACCCTCAACAGCAATTGAATCAACAATCACCTCCATCATCCAATTTTAACAATTTCAATAATATAAATAATAATAATAACGGGCACCAAGGTGGTAACAAGCCAATTAAAAATCGACCTAGAAACGATGCATTTTCCAGAACCTCACCACCTTCCTCTCGAGCCCACCCACAGCAACAACAGCAACAATACCAATCGCCAACAAAACCAATTTCACTTTCTCAATCATTTTCACAACAACCACAACAATATCAATCGCCGTCCACACCATTGTCGCCTAACACTCCACCATTTATACCTCAACAATATTTAAATCATCAACCACTTCCAACAAACATACTACAATTACAACCAAAGCATCAACAACAACAACAACAACAATTACCACATCAACAAAATATTAAACATAACCAATTATCTCAGTCAAAAGAACAATTGATTAACGAAAATGAGCAACCATCCAGCAACAACAATCAAGAAGTTAATTCATCAAATAATAACAACAATGGACAAAGTGTTAATAGGAAGCTTTTAATCGGAACTTATCGTGATCCTATCGCATCATCGCCTCCACCGTGATAGTTTAATATATATAATGCTTTGACAAATAAATAGAGATAATATCAATAATTCTTAATAGAATTCATAAATCTTTGATACAAAGTAATTTAAATTATGTTTTTCCATTTTCGATTGATTTGAATATTCTTTGTAACATTATCCCCAAAGATTATAGAAGATAAAAACCAGTGTTCAGTTCAAAATGATTATATATATTATTGAATGATAATCAATTTTACATTTAATTTCTATATTTCTTTGACTGTAAAACTTTGTTGTAGTTATCTATATACTCATATTCTTGAATGAATTCGTGGATTTTGGCGGCATTGACCAGCCATTCTTTTTTCTGTGATAGGCTTTAAGAATTTAGTCTGTGCCTTCATAAGTAACAGTCGCTTTTTCAGTTGATCTATACTCTCCTCATACTTTGGTATCGAAGAAAACGCTTGTGGTTGTTGTGTAAATATATATTTATCAGGAATTGGTTTTACTAATTTTAATACACATTATTAGTATAACTAGAGAACTCTATTGATAGTCTGTTCAAGAATACATACAATCGATTGGATATTCATTCATTTTAGAACCCATTAAAAATGTTAAAGGTTTCTCCATTTCTTCAATATTAAAAATCCAACTCTGACAACTTGTTAAAGACAAACACTTTGCAACCATAAAATTAGAATCAAACCAAAGATGGTCTTTAGTAAATAAAGAAAGTTCTTACCCATTTAGCAATGAATTCATTCGATTCAATATCATTATTTGGTATAGGATTTGTTATATCTGGCACTCTATTCTATGATAGACAAACAGATAATGTCAGTTTTTCGGTCAACAATATGGAGGTAAAAAGTTGTCCAAAGTTTATAGCTTACTTTTAACATTAAGGCAGTACGAATTAAATTACAAATTGGGATATCTATTGATTTGCTCTCTTGTACAACGAGAACAACGTTGCATACACTCACAATAAACACGATCATCTTCAAACACTGTACATGATGGTAGTGTTCATGAGAGGTATATTGATTGGGATAATGAGCATTCTTTTCGATGAGCTCACAAACTATTGATATACTTTGCAGAGGCTAATGTAGTTATTTAGAGCATGTTTGAGTATGAATTCTTTGAAATAATGATTAATCTTAAGAGATGAATAGTTACTTGTGTATCTAAAAATATGAATCTATCGGGTGTAACATATAGATCGATTCCTCTCGTTTGATGATTACCAAGACAAAAGTTTGCTTCTGTTTGGACTTCAAACGGGTACTGTAGAGGATCCTGTGTAATCAAAGATGACAATATCGTTGATTTGCCAGTTGACTGGCCTCCTAATACACCGACAACCATGAAATTCTCATCTTTTGTTAATAACTAATGATTTGGATTCCAGGAGTTAAGTTAGTATCTAATATTATAGACAGTCCAAATCAAATTCATTACTTTGAGAGCTTGGTCAATGTTTAGTTTGAACTTTGATAGTATTTTAATAGGTGCGTAGATGACAGGATGTATTAAACTACTACGTAAAGTAGGTGATATATCATCTACACTCTTATTGCTACTACTATCAGATTGCTTATTATGTAGAAATGAAGGAGATAGTTGTTGCGAATTCTGTTGTTGATTTACCGATGCCGCTGTGGCTGGAGTTGACGAGCTTGTATTTGTATTCGCTGATTGTTGATCGGTGGTAGTAACAGTAGGAATGACAGTAGGTTCATCTCTTTTTTTTAATATTAATCTGCTGTTCTATCTTTATAGGCGAGTTTGATGGCCTTGACTTTGTAAGAAGTGACTTTGTTTGTGTATCCTATATGATTTAGATTAGTTAAAAAGACAAAGCTGTCTGAATCAATGTCTATTGGTCTTACATCTCTATCTCTGTCTCTTCTATCCCTTCCGCCGCGCACTACTCTTCTATCTCTGTCCCTATCTCTATCTCTGTCTCTGTCTCTTCTATCTCTTCCTCCAGATGCACTCATTCTATGACAAGTCTTGGCTTACAAAGCTGATTGGCTTAACTTTGTTTTTGATACGTATCAAAAAATGTTAAAAATGACAAGAATAAATCAAGAAGACTACTGCAAGTAATAATAATAATAATAAATAGTTTAAACTTTGGATGAGTTGTATTTAATATACACTATGATTTGATTCCAGATCAATCATAGAATTTGTTTTATTTGGGCTATTTACAAAGGTTTAATTTACACATTGATGATATCATCTTGGGTTTGTTTTAAAAAATTGAATACCATAGAAAGATGATATTTAAGCAAGCTTGTTCAAGTGGGTGCGCTTTATGTTGACTATATACAAGTAAAGTTGGTGTTGCACAGTTGATTAAAATATATACAGTGTGATCAAGTTCTTCCACGAAACTTGACCCATTCAATCTTTGTCACTTTGCATACTCTGGTCGACAACCTATAGTGATCCGACCTCAACGACTTGGACCATACGATACCATGATGACTCTCTATTTTGTTGGTTGTTTGAAGGAATTTCGATAGAAGCACTGCGTGGAACGAAATTATCGTTAGATGTCTTTAATGGGTTCTCAACTTTTGTGTGAATCTTTGTATCCACTGTTGGTGCATTATTCTTTGATTCGAAGCTACCAGAAAACAACTCCAATGATCTTCCTGTTAATGATAAAAATAAGAATAATGTTATGTTAATAAATAGGTGGTTAACTTTTATGAGAAACAAATAATAATAATAAAGCAAACAAGCAATTTATTGTTTTGTTAATTTCTTTTTACTAAAGTACTTACTTAAGAAAGACATTTTATATTTGCAATTAATCAGAGAGGTAAAAAAAATAAACTAATGATAGGAAGTAATAATAAAACTGTTATTTGTTGCTATTTGATGAATAAATGCTCTGTTGTTTTTTGAACTGTATTGTTGTTGTTGTTTTGCAAAAGAATAAATAACTTATTTGTGTGTGTGTATTGGGAGAGTGGTGAATGAAGAATTAATCTTTGGTTTGCTTTGCTTTGCTTTTTGTTCAAAATTCCTTTATTATTATTAACCAAAAAAAAACTAAATTAAATTAAATGTCATTAGAATTTTGGAAATTTGTGTGTTTGTTTTAGGTGCTATGGTGGTGTGGTTTTGAAAATAAATAAATAAATATCTATCACACATTAAATTATTATAAAATCTAATGTTTTTATTGAAATCAAAAAACTCAATACATAATAAATTAAATTTGCATCGTCAAAAATTAACTAATATGTCAATAACTATTTGTGCAAAATTTTATTTATTGTATTGAACTAATGCAATCTCGCATCACCAGAATTTTTGGTACCACTTTGTCATTGTGTATGGGTGGTAATGAATGTCAAATTTAAATGAGAGTATAAATCACGGTATGGACGTTAGATCGATTACCTTTTAACACTTTAAACTTTATTGTTGTACCCTTTCTGTTCATCCATCATAAGTAACAACCTTTTTTTATATTAAAATATACTTTCTTCTTTAATAGGTAATATGACATGTATTTCCTTATTTTTGATTTTTTTTTTTCTTAATTAAATGTTATTAATATGGTTGAACATTACAGAATACATTCATACATACATACATGAGTTCGTACGTACATACATACATAAAGTTCATTTAGTTTAATGGGGGGAGGGGTATTAATAAATACATAAATTCATCAATGATAAACTTTTGATTGCATCTTTGCAAAGTTGAACCTGTAAGTTGTAGTTGAAGAATTAATTTCCTCATTAATAATATTTTCGGGTATTGTTGGCTCTATTGGACCTACTAAGTACCTAGATTGGGAGTTGATCGAAACATTTTAGTCTAGGATCATGAAGGTTGCTTTTAAATTGATTCTTACCAAAATCATTCAGCTGACTATGGTAGAACAGTACCAATAGGTTGTTCATCTCAACTTTAATTAGCCTCTATTTTAACATTTTATTATTTAATCTATATATAGATTATAATTAATTATATATACTTAATTAATTTAAAGTTATCAATAAGATGTTAACATTGAAAATATTTGTATTGGTTTCATGGGTGAAAACAAAATTAAATTAAATTCAAACTTTTAGGTGTTTTGCATGGGAGTGTAAATTGTATGAATAGGGGGTTGCATTTATGTTTAACACTTTTTCTTTCTTTCAATAATACTGTTTATAAAACACAAACCAACTATCTATTTACATATCTCTCTTTCGTATTGATATCAATCTCCTGTACGACTATACGATTTACTAAAACTACATGGTCAACAGTTAGGTTGTTGACAACAGTACGAATACATTAGATTACAACTACGAGTCGACCAATTAATTAATTGGTGGAAGCTTAGACCATAGATACGTGGCTGGAGAATATTTATTTTTGTCATAATACATAGATATACCTACTTGGTTGTAAAAAAGAAAGATGGATCAAAAGTACTACAATGGTGTTGGCTTTCAATCTCCGATATTGTCAAGGCATGCTAGCAGTGGGAGTGGCGGAAGTGGCAATGGCAGCAACAACAATGGATCCCTCGACAACATTGCAATGAGCAATAGCACTAGATATACAAGTGGCGATTATGAAGATAACGATAGCCACCAGAATCACGACGATTCACATGGTGACGAAGAAAGCTACGATTTCGATGAAGACGAAGATAATGAACAAAATCAACAACATCATACTATTGATTTTTCAAAAAAGCAGTAGTTTATTTACCGCAATCTAAAGACTATTGGCGTTCTCGATTGAATACAGGACTCTTTGCTATCGTATTTCTCGAATGTTTATTTATTTTCACATACATACCTTATATCTATTTCTTCACAGCTCAATCGAAATCTATAGTTGCATCTACACTGATACTGCTAATCTATCATGCCATCATGTTTTTAGTTCAACTATCACTGTTTAGAACTACATTTACTGATCCAGGTGGTATTCCAGATGGTTTCCCACAATCGGTAAGTTGAGCAGATCAATACTCTCTATAGTCAGTGTGTACTAATCATATCAATTATAATCTAGATATTCTCTGAAAATGAAAAGTACTACCATTTGCAATTCTTTATATTTTACATTGATATCTAACATAATATATATTTGTTCATTTAGTTTATTATATGAAACAAAGAGTAAAGGACAAAAAAGAAAATGTTCAAAATGTTCAAAGATGAAACCAGATAGAGCCCATCATTGTTCAAAGTGTAAAAGATGTATATTAAAGATGGATCATCACTGGTAAGTAGAAAGAACCAATACACTCTATTATAGTATTAACAAATCTATTACTTCTTCTAGTCCATTTGTAAACAATTGCGTAGGTTATTACAATTATAAGTATTTTGTTTTATTCCTACTCTGGACTACAGTTTTATGTTTCTATGTGATAGGCACAACTTTCCAGAATTTCATCAACCTTTTAAATAGAGTAGGTTAAAATCATTACCATACAATTAATCTCCCATATTGACGTATCGTTTTACCATTGCTATTTTCAAGAATGATGAAAATATATTTGTTGGAGTAGTGTTTGTGATAGCACTTATATTTGGATTGGGTCTATCAGTTTTCACAATGACACATATCAGTTATGTTTTAAAGAATGTAACCACTATTGAACATATGGAGAAGAAAATGAGATTCAGCAAGCAATCCACAACCAAAAACTCATTGTTTGATATGGGTCACTATCATAATTGGTGTCAAGTGTTTGGCTCCATTCCTTCCAAATGGTTTTTACCAGTACCACCTACCTATGCAATTACATCAGGCATGATATTCCCAGTCAATTGTTCAGAGGATGCACCATTGATGGGGATTTAATTGAATTCAAATCTGAGGATATCCCAATCCTTCCACTCCAGCCATACTTTAAAAGCATCTTAATCAAATCCATTCCAATTTTTTTAAATATAATGATTAATTGAACAAATCAAACGAAGTGGATATAAATAAATATTTGGAATTACATTGTTATTTATTATTTATTGGTTGGTACAACTATTGTTTCCATTGGTATGCTGACTGGTTTAAAGTTGGCAGACGAATTCAACTGTCTTGATTGTTCACGCTTTCTATAGAAGATGTAGGATACTACTGCACCAATGATTGCAGCTCCACCAATTTCCTACACCTAGTCCAATGGCTAGGTTTCTGTTCTTTTTGGCTTGTGCTGAGCCTGGACAACGATTCATTTGAGTGGTTAGTTGATATCCACAGCTAATATTTGAGGCAAAGTTAACAATGTATCTTCCTGATGTGAGTGGTATCTCAATGAAATCTTCGACCAAAGTTGAGTTAAAGACAACTTCTTCAGCTTCAATGTTGTAGATGCCAAGTTTGAAAGGGAAGTTAGCAGCTGCCTTAAGTACTTCACATTCTGGAACTTCAATGAAAGGTTGGAAATCCATCACCTTAATTTCCAAACTTCTTGGCTTGAGGTTACGCTGACATTTTTTGTCGTTGATGACACCACGAACCTCATAGAGATTTGGTTCAAGGTCAGTGAATCCTGTGGGAGAGAATTGGTAGATTTCTGTTTGGACAATTCTTAAGGAGAAGTTCAAGTATTGGAAACTACCACTTAATACTGGTTTGATATATCCATTGTGGGATCTTGGACAAACATATGAAGAGTAATCCCATTGCAACTCGGGTTCACTGGATTTAACTTCAATATTGGCTTGCTTCGAACAATAGGGAGTATACATTAAAACCAGACTATAGTTTCCAGTTGTAAGTCCATAGAAGCGAGTATGTGTCGAATTAAAACTGGTTTGAATGAGTGCAGTACTACCAATTTCAAGAAGACGATATTGCTCTCCAGTTGGTGAGTTAGGGATAATAATACTTCCATCATAACTTCCCATGCATGATTCATGATTCACAACAACATTCGAAGTATCCAATTGAAGATTGGAAAACTCTTCAATCACTCGGGTATAAGTACCTTTGCATGCAGTTGCCTTGTGTTCATAGTTAATTGTCAAAGTTGTTCCAGCTTGTAAATTACTAAATTCACCATTCTCCTTCATTATATATGATTTTCCACTGTAGAGACTCGAAGAAACTGAAAATACAAAGTCTTTATAGTTTGTGAATACATAAGAGTTGGCCAAATTAGAGCAGGTTGCAGCTGGATTAATAATAATATTGGGTAAAACAGGAATGGCTATTCAAATGTAAATGTTATTAGTTATGATATGATTGATAGTAAACCTGGCTAATTTTATAACTTACGTATTGGATTAATGACAGCCATAATTGTTTTTTGACATCCTCCATTGTAGGTATAGTTGACATACAAATCAACTGGATAAACTGTTGGTGCCTCAACTTGAATTACAAAGTAGTTATCAGATACATTGCGGTAGCTATATTCCAATGGTGTGTCGATTTCGATAGAATTTAAAACAACTTCATCAAGTATAGATTTGAGGTGAATTGTAGCATAAGGGAGTAAGCAGTTTGGTTGATCGACTGTGGTGCTTACGATATCTCCAGTGTACAGTGGGATATCTAACGAGGCTATATATTGGCATTTCTGGGAGTTTACAACTATAAAGTTTGAAGGTGAGAATCCTGTCACCAAACCATTCGAATTATAGGTAAGCTTTAAACCATTGGAATTGATACTGGTGATTGGGAATGGCTTTGTTGTTGCTTCTAATGTGACTTTTGCAATAGAGTCAAACATAATACGACTGTTGGAAATGCATGATCCAGCTCTGATTGGAGTCAATGTTAGATTTGCTTTTGGAAGTGGGAAATAAATTAAAGCAGAGCTTTGGCAAGTGGAGTTAATTCTCTGGTAGTCAATCTTTTTCACTGTAATATCTAGGTTGGAAGCATATCCATTTGATAACAATAAATTGTTTCCAGAAAGTACTAGTGAAGTGTAGTTGGTATAGTTTTTAATTGTAATTGCACCATTGGAGTTGGAGCAGTTAGGACTGGTTAGATTGTATTTGAAGTCTGGATCGATCTTTTCAGGCATCAGTGGAACACTAATTTGACCGGTGAAGGTACAGTAGGATGAATAATCAGATGTGTATTCAATTGTAATTCCAATATTGTCATCGCTTTGAATAACAAATGTATTATTGGTTACTGTAGAGAAAAAGCTCCAAACTCAACACTTTTAATCTTCATTTCCGAGTCCATGTGAACATTGGTTTTCAAATCATAGCAACCAGTTTGACTCGCTGAAAAACTTAACTTTGGGAAATACATAGGTGCTGTATTTATAGAAATTGTTAGTTATTATCTTTACAGGATAATCAATGGGAATGAAGACATACGTATTTCCGTAGCAAAGGTGTTTGTTGGAATTGTGCAGCCAAAAATGTTGTTTGGAGATACAAAATTGGTTGAAATGGTACTTCCAGCCATGTAGCTGATGGATGGTGTAATGTAGCTAACTCTTGATGGATAATAGAAATACTCTGTATGTGCTGTACCATTCTTTGGGCATGATGCAGGAGTATCGATAATGTTTCTAATTGAAAAGTCCTCTGGGTTCAATGGGATGTTTCCAAATGTGAAATTCTTTCTTCTCAGGAAGTCATAGTTAGCGCAGTCGTGGTTTTGGTAGAGAACATAACCGTCTACACCACGTGGCATCGTAGGAACCACACCATATTTTGAAACAGCGTATTCTGTATACACTGGTTTGGATGGATCTTTAACATTTACAAAAACTCTTAAAACTTTGAAGTGAAGGAAGTTGGGAATGAACAAAGATGTGTTGAATAAACAGTTTGGAATTGGTGATTGCTCGAAAATCAACTTTGGTTCTTCACCAGATATATTGAGTGATCCAATTTCTATTCCTTTAGAACTTATTAGCATCAAATTATCCGCCTGGATCTGATTAGGTGCATTGGGGCTAAGGTTCTGATAGACAACTGGTATCTTTGGATTGTTGACTCCCTGCACAATATTTACAGTAAATGATTTCTCCTTACAAACATCTGTACTTGGATTGGCAAATTCGTAACTGATTGGTGTATATTCGAAATCTAAAACATATGGAATCAAAGTTAGTTGAATCCAATTTTCATAGGACTAGAGGCGAAATCTTACGTGGAGTGGGTAAAAAAATTTCTTGTTGAAATGATAGGTTTGCTGATGAGTATGATGCTTTAAGACGAGTGACATTCAATGCTGGCAGTTGCAAAAGAGGTTTAGTAATGTTGACTGTATAGGATAGTACTGGATTCACCAGATTGGTATTGAGTACAGTTGCGTTGACAACGTTCAGTAGTCCATCAATGGAAGCAAGCGATGAAGTGAATTCGATTGTTGGGACCTGTCGAAAATTTGCACCAAAAACAATTGGAATACGTTCAATTCCACAGGCATCTGAATTTAGCTCTAAAATGTGTTCGCCAGGTTGTAAATTGTTTACTGTGTAGTTAGTTGTTGCGTTTATAATATAATCTACCATCTCAATCGATTCATAGTCAGCTCCATTTCTAACAACGAGTCGTGCATCCTGATTGTTGTAGGTAAAAGGAGTAAGCTGGTAGTCGGGAATGGTTGCAGTTAGCGGTGTTATCTTGAAAACCTTTTCACATTTTCCAATTCTCAGAGTGTTCCAACCTATATTGTTAACCTGGACCGGTAAGATTTTGGAGATCTCCATGTTGTTCAAAAAGAAACGATCGGATGTTCCTTTGATTCCGAGTACATTTACATATGCCGTAGAATATCTGCATGTGGGCTGGGTAATTTCCAAATTGATACCATGGTTTAGGTATTTGGTAGAGTTGGTGCAATTGTCGTTGTCTGTATATTGAATGGTATATTCAATATTGTCGCGAAGCCTATATACAACCGTGGTCAAATCTCCATTATATTCAATTGGAGCAGTGGGCAAAACACTCCAGTCTTTTAGATTTGTAATATTTATGGTGAATGTTGAATAGTCGAATCCCGTGGATGGGCAATAGCCAGTGTTATTTTTGGTTACCACTTCCAGACAACCATGGACACCAACCATTGAAATATTTACCACGACAAGCGCCACCAAAATAATTGATGACAACCCCCAACTACTCTTTGAATAATTCATCTTTTTTGAATTTACTAGGAACATAACATATATGTAACTTTGATCATAGAATAAGATATATATATATGGATATTTATAATATAGTTGTTTTATTATTTATTGAATAATATTGTAAAAAATAAACTAATGATCAGTCTTAAATAAAAAATATATATATTTATCTCTAGAAATCTATATCTATATCTATAGTATTTCAACTTATTTTTTTATAGTAATAGTAATTGAGATTAGAGAAAAAAGAACAAAAAAAGATAACGGTTGAATATGAAACCTTTTTAACATAAAGCAGTAAGTAATCCAATCTTTTTGAATCCAAATCTTTATTAATGATGGAAATTGTTCGAATCGTTTCTATTAATTTAAAATCAAAAATCAATTGATGCAGCTGTTTGTTTTTTGATTCCTTGAAGTTACAAAAATATCTCCCTCCTAAAGTTTTTGTTCAACTTGGAGGAATTGTTTGGACTTCATAAACCTACCTGTTAAATACAACATTAATGTGTACTGTCTGAGTGATCTTCTTAATATTACATCAAGCTTCTAAGATATAAATTGAATTTAAATTAAAGTTTATATACTTCTGAATATGAATCTTTGTATTTTCAAGTCATCATCATTTATTTCTTACACACTAAGGGAGTCACTTTGGGGAATAAACTTATATTATTTCTATCTATTGATAGTATAACATAACACTGTGTAATTGTCTTCTTATTAACACTATTGAGTCGTTAGCATTATCATAAACAATCTTAAGTTTGAACTAATAATAAAAGATCATTACAAAATTTTCAAACTATAAGTATTCAGTCTGAATATTCTTGCATTATAATAAATATTAGATTTCATAATGTCATCAGCAGGAGATGTTAACCATTTAAAAGATGATAGTAATAATATAAATAACAACAGTAGTAGTAGTAGTGCCAGTAGTAGGAATAATAGTAACACTAATAATAATAATAATGTAAAGAGAGAATATAAAAGCTTTGCTCCTTGTAGAAGTGTTGATTGTTATAAAAAGTTAAATACAATCAATGAAGGTACTTTTGGTGTTGTCTGTAAGTTATGATGGTTGGTTCTGTAAATAGAAGAATGTAAGATACTAATGATACCACCCGATCGATCGGTTGTTTAGATAAGGCAATGGATAAAGAAACAAATGAGATTGTAGCGATGAAAAAGATCAAGACTGAGCATGAAAAAGAAGGTTTTCCTCTTTCGTCGGTGCGAGAGATACGTGTACTGATGGAGCTGAAGCATCGAAATCTTGTCAATGTAAAGGAGATTGTTACCTCTGAGAAGAGCATCTTCATGGTGATGGAGTATATCGACCATGATCTGCGCGGTTTCCTTGAGGCAATCAAGAAGCCGCTCATGCAATCGGAGGTAAAGACCATGATTTACCAGTTGCTCTCGGGTGTCAAGTTTCTTCATCAGAATTGGGTCGTTCACCGTGATTTGAAAACATCCAACTTACTCTATACAAACAAAGGTGAGCTGAAAATTGCTGATTTAGGTTTGGCAAGAGAATATGGCTCTCCGCTGCGGCCCATGTCCGAGGGTGTCGTGACACTCTGGTACAGAGCTCCAGAGCTCCTTCTAGGAACGCCGATTTACTCGACACCTATCGACATGTGGTCGGTTGGTTGTATCTTTGCCGAGATGATCTCACGCGAAAACTCTGCTACCTGGCACATCGGAAATTGACCAACTCGACCGTATCTTCAAGTTGCTAGGAACACCTAGCGAAAGCATTTGGAATGGTTTCAACAAACTACCACTTGTAAAGAATTTAAATTTAATACCACAACCGTAAGTCGCTATCCAACAGATAGAAAGAAACGGAACTAACGTTTATACACGTTTCAATTATAAAGCTATAGTAATTTAAAGAATAGATTCCCTCATATAACCGATCAAACCTATGATTTGCTTTCGCGAATGCTAACATATGATCCAGAAAAGAGAATAACAGCAGCCGAAGCATTGGAACATCCCTATTTCCAAGAAAACCCACCACCAAGAGACCCTTTACTGATGCCAACATTACACTCAGCAACCAATAACCGATGAACTTCAAACCAATCCTCAAATCAAATACAAATCATGTTATGTTAGTATGCTGCTACTCAAATAACAGCAGGCAACTAATAACTTTGAATTAAATTACAATGGATAAAATTAATAGTATACTGTCTCTTTATATGTTGGAACTACACTATTGGAGTTGGTGGTAATAAAGTAGCCATTTAACTGGTGCAGATCTCATCTCGAGTAAAACAACCAAATAAACAACTGTCAGCTATGATTATGATGATGATCATTGTTAAAAGAGAAGTGGGTACAGGGTTATATATTTAATAAATCGTATAATCTGATTTGCAGTGTGATAATTTAAAATAGTTATTTTTGGGTTTATTTCTACAAGTGAAACTTCAAAATAGTTTTAAACAATGAAAATTATTGTGTGTGAGATATACATCTCGAAATCCACATTTATTTTCCAAGGAGCCACAACTCAATCAATAATCATGACAAGTGACCTTGTTTTTATTTCCAATATGCTTTGATTGTAATGAAATGCTTGAAATCCATCCAGAAAACAATGTGGACACCTGTAGAATGATTGATTTATAAATAGTAAAGTTTAAATTTAATAGCAATCTACCCCATATTAAATCTATTAGTTTAATTTGATTTTCAATACATTCAATCCAATCTCAATTATTAATCATACTAAATATATTATTAATATAATATGTATATAGGTGTATATAATTAGTAATTCAATATTATTTATTTCTTATTTAATTTAAATATAATTGTGTATTTCTTGTATAAATAATTGTTATAAGTACTGGAATTGAATTCATTAATTTCCTAAAGAATAAATTTAACATCAATTCTATTGTATATTTCTATAATTCTGTATTTATTTCTATATTTTTAAGTGAAAATAGAATAAAAACATGGAAAGGATTGGAAAGAGAAAAGTTGAAAATATTTACCCTGATTTGAATTGTGATCCCAATGAAAATTTGGATGAAGATGGCCAAATTATAAAAGGTGAAACAGAAGGCCAAGTCCCTCAAAAAGAAGATAACCCTCATAATTATCAAAAGTTAATGGATAAACTAAATACCCCATATGTCAATGTAAGTATAAATCAATTATATATATATGTTCCTTGGAACAAATAATAAAAACTAAGATACCGAAAAAATATTATCTACTAGTGTTCCCTATTGAAATCTGATCTCTTGAAGGTTCAGAATTACCTTCGGATGAAAGAAGACCGTAGGCTTGCATACATTGATAAAACCATGGAAAATCTGATAAAGGAATACGATATCACTTTACAAAAATGTGATTTAGAATGCTTCCTTAATCAAAGTGAGAGACGATTTATTGGTGGTTCAATGTTTTCAAGACGAGAAAAGACTCCTACACAAACCTATCCAATTATTATTTTGGAGGAACATGACCAAAGAACTCTAATCAATTATTTTCACAATCCCAAAGCCACTACAATAATTCCTAAATCTCAATCTAGATCTTCCATAGAACTTTTGGAAAATCACTATTCATTGTTCTCAATTTATGGCAAATTGAAAAGAACTCAGATAATGATTCCCAATCTTCCAAAAATCATTAACAGTATCTGTGATTGTGCTTGTATCTCCAGTGTCACCAAAAACGAATACCTAAAGAAGTCTAATTTAGATATAGTTAGGAAAAGATTAAAGGGAGAAATGGACCATACAAATCATAGTAATAATGGTTCTAACTTGAATAATAATAATATTGGTTCAGTTCGCGGCGAGGGTGGTGCAGGTGTAGCCACTCCTTCTCAAGAGAGTACACTCTTGGACTCAACTAAAATGATGCAAATCATCAATGATTTGAAGGAAAAAATAGTATCTCTTGAAAACAAATATGAAAATGAAAAAAATAATTCAATACTCAGGAATGCACTTTTCCAGAAACAAATAGCAAATTTAGAGGCAAAGTTGTATCAGATATATGTCGCCTCCTGTCATTATGAGAAAACTACTATATTGGATAAGAAATCAGATGACGTCAATAGTAATAATATACAACAACCAATACCTACAAATCCGCAGTCAGTGAAACCACAACAACTCTTGACTCATCAACATAAACCTAGTACAAAAGAAGAGCTGCAACCCCTGACACCTCAGCACCCTCAAACACCTCATCCACAATCATCGACTCACTCCCAACAGATACAATGCCAGACAAAGATCCAATCACCAAATTTGCAGCAAACACAACCCCAATCTCTGCCACATCCTCCTTCACCGATAGAGTCACAACAGATGAGACCAGACTTACAATCACAACAAAAGCCACAACCACAACCTCTACAGTCTCCTTCACCACCGGAGCCACATTCCCAACCACAACATACACAAAAACATTCACCCCCAGATCTACAATCAGTAACACTTCCAAAGGGACAATCTTTGCCAGAGTTACAATCACAAAACCAACTTCCACTTCCAGATCTACAATTATATCAACAGACACAACCACCTTCACAGCCACAACCACATCCTCAACCTCCAAAGCTAAAATTTCAACAACAGTTCAAATTACTAAGGCAGCCTCAGCCTCAGCCACAGCTTCAGTCACAGCCTCAGCCACAGCCACAACTTCAGACACAGATACAGCCTCAGCCTCAGCCACAGTCACATCCACAGACACAGTCACAGCCACAGACACAGCCACAATCACAATTACAATCACAGACAGAGACACAGACACAATTAAAATCACAATCTGAGTCACAGTCTAAGACACAATCACAATCACAGCCACAATCACAGACACAGACACAACCACAAACACAATCACAGCCACAGCCACAACCAAAGTCCCAAACACTTCAACAGTTACAGTCAACTCCACAGACACAGCCACAGTCACAATCACAGTTACAGTCACAATCACAGACACAACCACAAACACAAACACAATCATCTCCTCTCCCAGAACTACCTCTGAAACAATCAGAGCAACCACAAAAATCACAACAACAACCACAGTCACAGTCACAATCCCAGATATCGATACAATCACCACCACTAAAATCAGAGTCATTACAACCCGAAAAACCTTTACAACAAACACAAACCTTACAGAGAAAGTCAACATCACCGCCACAGTCTCAATCACCTCCTCAGATACCATCACACTCAGAGACTCTAAAACATCAAATAACTGCACAACATCCCCAGACACAATCACCTCCACAACCACAACCACAAATACAATCATCTCCTCTCCCAGACCTACCTCTGAAACAATCAGAGCAACCACAAAAATCACAACATCAGTCACAATCACAGCAACATAAACCACAAATACAACCTCCACAATCACAAAAACAACTTTCACATCAACAATCACAGCTACTACACGTACAGCCACAGGCTCAACAACACCAACTACAACAACAATTGCCACCTCAATCACAAACAAATCCCCATCAGGTCCCGCCACAATCACAGAATCCACAACCATCCCAAATCCCAGTTCAATCTCAACCACAACAATTGCGACCTGAGGCACAACAATCACAACAATCTCTTCCACAATCACAATCTCAGCTAAGCCAACATCCACTGACACAATCAACTCCTCAACCACAACTTCAACCATTGTCTCATATACATTCACAACAACAACAGCTACAGTCAGTACCATCTAATCAAGTACAATCAACCAATCCATCTCATAGCAATCCTCAATTTACTCCTTTCTCAGTTGTTCCAATAAATCGAAACGGTAATGAAATGAAACAACAACTACCCTCAGTATCTCAATTACAAACTCAATCGATATCTGGAGTGCTCCAACCATCTCCTTATCTATCGATACCTCCCCAATATAAATATTATCAAACACCTGCCTTTTCACCATTTGCAATATCATCGGTACCCCCATCTATATTAAATAATGGTAGAGCTCTTTCTTATCCATCTACATTACACCAGATTAAGAAATTCACAATCGATAAAGAACTATCTCCAATTACTGTCACCGAAAACGACATTAACATCTTACTGAATGAATCGAGTCTATGCTTGAATGACTCAATCGTTTATAATGCATTGTATCGCTTCATGTACAATCGATATGCAATGAAATCACACTTTGAAGTGTTGGACATATATTTGTTTCCGACCATCATGAAAGGCCTAGCTGTTTTGGACATGAATCTCTTCAACCTCCAATTGAGAACAACTAAATATATTATCATACCATTTAAAAGTAATTCACACTGGGTTTTATATATTGCCAAAACCCTACAAGATGCCAGTAACTCGGTTGAAATTACCTGTTATGATACCTTTAGCTACAACGATAAACAGGAACTTCCCAGTGCATTTACAACAATATTCCCATCGATTGCAAAAGTATCGTTTAGGAGTATATTGAAGCAACAAGATGAAATCAGTAATGATATATCGATGCTTGCAATGATTGAACATTTCCTTTCCAATTATAACTGCAATGCTCCATTCCCTGACGAAAACGTTAGCAACAAAAATGAAAGAATATTCGATTATGTGGACTCATCTCGCTTCAATGTCAGTGAATATCGTAAAAGACTATTTGATATAGTGATATTCCTCAAACAAAGCTTGGTGAACGATGGCTATTCATTACCTACAATTACAATGAATTTAGATACTGTACCAACCACAGAGATGGATTTAAAATTGAAGCTAATAAGTGATCCCGAGAACTATCAATATCAGCAGATGAGACAAGATGGCTACCTTTGTATTCCATGCTATAGTGTACCCAATATCAATCATTTTTTACCCATCAAACAATATGAGGACATCAGTCCATTGTCAACGTTGATATTTAAACATAGAAAAAAGAATAGCGAAAAAAAACCATGTGCGGAATTGGAGTCCTATATGCTACTCCGATACAAAGAGTTAAGAGAGAGAATATTGTTCACTTGGAAACTTCTACTGGTAACTCAGTGTAAAGAATTGAAACGAAAGGCTCGTACCAGTGACAACTTGAAGTATTTGAGCACTATATCATGTATTATTTCAGCTAGTAATTTTATTCGAAATGAATTTAAGACTGAAATTGAGTCCCACTGTCGCTATGCAACTATCAACAACAGACAATACCAACAATGGAAGAAAAATATCAAGATGCTATCTAATACCAAATTTGATGACAAACTCATATCAGTGTTGGCATGTCGATTCAATCCAAATTTTGGTCGATATGAATATTTGATTACCTACGCATCTCTGGACGACAAAATAGAATTATTGCACCAACCTGTTTGGGTGAATTCCAAGACTTTTGGAAAAGATGAAGTTCATTATGAAGAATTTGTATGTCAGAAATATTTCTACACCAATGACGTTAAAATTTTCAAAGACTTCAAACACACATAATTAAATGTTTAATTATTAATAGGTTTAAACAACACCAACAAAATAAAAAAATATTGTATCTTTAAACTTTCAATGATGAGATCTTAAAACTTCAACTTTTTCGATATCCAATTATTACTACTAAACAATTATAATAATACAGAATCATAGGTTTTCTTAAAAATGTAAATTTCCTTTTCAATAGAAATCATGTGAATCATGATACCATCTTGTGTCGAAACTTCTATATTCAGAAATTTATAACATTCAATCATTGAAGTCTTTTGATAAATTCATAAGAAATAAAAAAATGTAAAACAATTGGACATATTAACAGTAATAAAATTACTTTAAAAGGAAAAACTTTAAAATTAAAGTTGGTGTTTGAATTTTAGATTAAAAAATATTTCCAAAAAAGACTATTTTTTGATGGAATTTGATATCAATTAGAAACTTATCATAACTTTAGTATACTAAAACAAAAGAATGGTAATCAAGAAAATAAAGAAATATTTTATTTTAATTTAATTTTGTTACCAGGCTGTTCTTTTAAGAATTTTCTTGTTCATTTTACATTTCCCCTGGGAAATCTATAAATAGAACTTCTTCTTCATATTATTGTTCAATAAAACCATCAAATACTTAATTAAATATTAAACTTTTAAATACTATCTTTCCCAAACAATCATGTCCTGGATCAGGGAGAAGATTAATAATCACCGTGCCAAGAAGCAAGCTAGAAAAGCTTCTATGAAAAAAAGATCCTATGGTGTAAATGAATCTTCAAGTAGCAACTACATGGTCCCATTAGGTGTCTATGCTTCAGACTGTGGCACTTCTGGACATCATGGAGGTGGAGATTGTGGTGGTGGATTCTCTGGTGGAGACTGTGGAGGAGGATTCTCTGGAGGAGATTGTGGTGGTGGATTCTCTGGTGGAGATTGTGGAGGTGGATTCTCTGGTGGAGATTGTGGAGGTGGATTCTCTGGAGGAGATTGTGGTTCTTGTATCTGTTAACACCTCATACCTATGTAGTCATTTTATATCAAAATGCAACCTACCATAATTTCCTGTATATATTTGTAAATAATCTGTAAATATTCCAAAAAAAACAACATTTAAAATCAAAAAATAAACAAAACAAATCTTGTCAAAAGGGTATTTTGACAAGTATCCAAACACTAAAGACAAAGGCTAACATATGGAATTCATTTGATTGTACAAGAATAAAATTGTTTATCATTTTATTTTTTAATAATTGGAATTATACATTATAGTATGAATTAACGGATTGGAATTAGGGATTAATGGATTTGACTGGAACAACTGGGGTTTTGTAGTACTTTTTGTAAATAAGATAGTCGGAATAGGCTGCTCCTGATACAATGAGAAGGGTGGTAGTTGGATTTTGCTTGGCAAATGTGACAACCTTTGTTTTTAGTTGACTTAACATTTTTTGTTTTAGGGAATTTTAAGCTTTTTGAAGTAAGTGAGAGTGCTAATTATTTCTGATTTAACCTTGGTACTTTAATTTAATTTGAAATGAATGCATGAAAATGTTTCATTAAATAGATCTTTGACATTTTAGAATGAGGACCAGGTCTATATTTGAGTATTATTTGAATTTGAATTACTTCCATTCTTTGGACACAGATCTGACCTTTTTTTAAAAAAAAAGTCAAAAAACATCATGAAAATCTACCAAAATGAGTCAACCCCCTAATTTGGTTTATTAAATTCTGCAGGGGGTTACAAAGAAGTAAACATTTTTAATACATTAGATTACGTCCACAACCCTGGTTGAATCGACCAACATGTCAACTCGATGCTTTTAATTGATTTGAGTGCAAATCAGTGAATGAAACCATCATGATGTTAATGATTAACACTGGTCAAACTATCACCTTCCTTTCTTGAACTAGTTAAGTTCCCAGTAAACGATCATCATCGGAACTAATAATATCCATTGGCTAACCGACAAAATCACTAAAGAGATCACAGAATCATGTAGCTTCTAATAATAACTCAATCGATCGGCTCAATAGAACACTTCATCTAAAACTAAAGCCTATTGTTACACTCTCAACTACTCAACTATACTATACTGTGTTGCAACACAACAATTACTTCAATATACAGTGGTTAGTTGGTTAGTATACTATGCAATGTATGCTTCTAAACTTGCATGAGAGTTAAGTTATATTTTGTAAAAATGATACTCTGACAATCTATCACCTTTTATTTGTAGAATGCCAATCGACTTAATCAACAACTTGTTTGGCTAATCAATAATAGTTAATAAATAATATTAAGTTAAAATAATATAAAGCGCAAAGTGGAATTTATGTCTGTCTGTATGTCTGTCTTCCCATACATGGTAAAAATACACATATCCCACATATTCTCTAATTAAAGGAGATAAGACAAAGACATCAATGATGACACCTAACAACAACAACAACCAACAATCAGACACTGAATCTATATATAGTTTGATACCAAATTAATAATATTGTACAATATCATTAGAATGGAATTAATGACTCGATTTCATATGATCGTTATACACTTGTTGTTGTTGTTTATAGTGTATGATTGATTGATCGATTGATTGATTGATTTCAATGTCACTACAACAATATAGCTCCTATAAATTGTGGAGAATGAGAAAAGATAAGATGAGATTAGATGAGGTTTGAAAGTGCATATTAATGTACATTTAAATCAATGCTAATATCATGGTTCCATTCTTGCTATTGGATTGTTGATAGAAACACTGTCTAATTTGAGTTTTGGGTTGTGTGTATGTGCGTGTGTGTGTGTGATTGAGTGAGTGTCTAGTTGTTTTGTTAAACATAGTCTATAAAGTTAACCACTTTTTATCAAATTTATCCATCCTCTGAATGATTGATTGCTAATATCATATGATATTAATTTTACTATTCTATCAATCAATCAATCATACAATTGATTTATTAATCATTGAAATATAAATAAAATATAAAACAAAAACAACAACAACAAGAATAAATAAATACAATTAAAATAAATATAAGTCAAATCAAATCCATTACTAAATAATCAAATCAATAATTATCCTTAATTTGACTCCAATCATTCATTCATTCATTCAATCATAAATAATTATTATTATTATGTTTTAATTTACACATATTCGAAATATGTTAAAAGATAAAGTTATGTTATAACTAAAAACAACATTATATATATAGAAATATAATAAAATATAATATAGTAATAATAATAAGAATAAAATAGTTTATATAAGATTTGGATAGAGATAAAAAGATAAATAGATAGATTTATTATTATTGTATGTAAGTAAAATTAAATTGATTCTTTGAATTTGAATCATTGCAAGAAGACTCTTCAGTCCAGACTCTGGTTGTTTAGTGTTAAATTATCTGATCAAAATTTTGATGATGATTCAACCTATTTTTAATTAAGATTATTTGAAAAGAAGTTGCTTTGCATAACTTTCCAATTTTCATAATGCATTTTAGTTAAAAACCCAAATCTTTTCCATTTTTCAAATTGAAAATTATGGAGGTTTGCAACATAAATCATGATATTGCTTATTGCGAGTTGTGGTTGTGTGAGGAGCCTCATGAGCAACAGAGTCTCCACTTTTCACGCAAAAAATAGTATCTAACTAAAAACCAGAGAATTGGTAACAACAAACATTAAATTAATCAATCAATCAATCTTTTTTCTAAAGGTGGCAGACAGACCCCCACTTATCTATCCAATCACCAAATCAACCAATAGTCCTTTAGTAAAACAAAAACTATTAAACTATTTGTTTTCTAAAATCTCCTTTTAATTTTCTAATATTAAACTGTATCAAATATTATTGAATTAACCAATCAACACTCAACCTTAGAAATATATATACATATATATATATAACTTGTATATCCATATATGTTCTATATTTTAATATAATGAGAATACCAATGAATGTAGTTTAATATTAAAATTCAAATATTGACCCATATTGTAATTATAGTGTAGTTTAGTTTAATTTAGTAGAAAGATTAGATTGAAAATGAGTACCAGTGATTCAGGTAATAGCTCAGCTAGCGGGGTTTCAAGCAACAATACAACTCCACCTCAATATCAGCGTGTGCAATCAAAGAAAAAATTCAATATATTCCACCTGCATTCCAATAGTACTCCAAATCTAAAATTATTATATCAACAACAACAACAACAGCAGCAGCAACAACAAAATTCACCAAAATCCAATAAGGACGAAAACAATAGCTTGAGTTCGTCTGGAAATAATATTCCGAATTTTGTGGCATCTGGCAGAAAAGATTTGGTTTCGTCTACTCCTAGTCTTAACACAAGCTATGGAAGCGACTACTCTGGTTCTCCCGCCAGATCTCCTCCAAACTCACCGAGATCCAATGATGATTTATCGGATGGAGCCGATCTGCCGCTTTCAAAGAGCGCCGACTCCTCGCCCAACACCCAAATCAAAGACACTTCCGGAAAAAATAAGAAACCTTCTAGATTTGCAGCGGCAATTCGTCGTGTTAAAGTGAACAACAAACTCAAGAAAGAGATAGCCGAAATGCAATTGAAATCGGGATTGACACAACAATATACGACCAACCTGCAAAATATACCCTTCAATGAAATTGTACAACCAACTCTGCTGTCTGCCAACAGCAACCCATCTTCACCAAACAACTCGATCTCTGCCAGCAATACAAACAATGGATACGGATCGCAAAGAAAATCAAGATTTATTGAACCAATCGAATCAGTATGTATATACATTATCTGTAAGACACGATAGACTGATGCTAACGAATATCTTTTCTTGGATCTCCATTGTAGTCCACAGAGGATTACACCGATATTCCAAAAGCAATCAAATTGTCCATTGAATATCTCTTTGAAAAAGCACTGAAGGTGCCTGGACTGTTCAGGGAGTCTGCTAACAGCATGGAGCTGCAACGACTCAAACAGGCAATGGCATCAGCCAATGAGGTGGACCTCTCAGAATACAGGGAACCACACAACATTGCAGGTCTACTGAAACAACTACTTAGAGATAGATCAGCACCCATATTCCCATACAATCTACATAAACAAATATCAGAACTATATGGTATGATGATACTACGATTCAACTCAACCTAGCCATGATTACTAACATTACAAACAACCGCGATATTCTCGATGACTATAGAACAAAACTTGGATAAACAACAGGAAATTAGTGGACAATTGAAAGATCTATTGAAGATTGAACTTAGCAAAGGACCATATCTGACTTTAAGATATCTATTTGAGCTGCTGCATGCAGTATCTATCAATGAGGAATTCAATAAGATGAGCTCCTACAATTTAGCAGTTTGCTTTGCACCAACTCTGATTCATTCTTTCGATTGCTCATGCATTGACGTTGTCACCAAGCTCATTGAAGACTATGAAATCATCTTTGGTGTCGATGTACCAATAGTACCAGCATCAACAACAACAGAACAATCTGATGATAATAGAACTACAGAGAATGACAATGCCGACGGTGAGAGCAACTCAAATAGTTCGCCTGTCACTATTCCACTCGTCAAGTCAACGAGTGGCACTGCAAGCAGAAGAAGAAGAAGATCCAATACAAGAATGGTCAGATTGTCAGTGCTATTTGAACAACAAAAGTCAAAGCCCGAGCACGAGAATGGTGGCGTTCATCTCAAGAGAGGTGGAAAGACAATATCTCTTGAAAGCAAGGGCAGACCCTTGTCATGGCATTTAAACAAGAGTGGAGTGACTACTAGCGACACTGACGATAATGATACGGACTCTAGCGATCTAGATAGCGCCAAGAATAGTAGCAGTCCACTTGCGAATGAAGAGACTCCCACAAGACAAAGATGTCTCTCAAATGATAATGCAGGCGATCTCTATAATCCTTCAGATGTACCATCTTTACTGAACATATTCAAGGCACTCAAAGACCAACAGAAATTGGAAAACAACAATGCCTCACACCTCGAAACTGTAGCCGAGCAAGCCGATGTCGCGCTATCTATATCTAAAGTAGGCACAGCCGATCAGCTTGTTACTATTCAAGAGGAAGACGATGATGAAGATGCTGACGATGAAACAGAAGAATTGAAAGTAGCTGTAGAACATTTGAATATGAACAACGAAAAGGAAGTGGAACAATCAAACGCTAAAGTGGGTGTAGTGGAATATAATAAGAACAACAACAATAACTGTAATACTAGTAATCAAATGAACCAAAAGGAAAAGCCAATCAATATTGTCGATAACAGTAGCAATCCTAGTGTCAAATCTACATTGGATTCAATTAAAACAAAGCACGGTACCACTAGCATTAATAGTGGCAGCAGTAGCAGCAGCAGTGTAAAGTCAAAGGTGACCTACCACAATGTAAAGAACTTCGCCATGCCACAGAGCAACGCACCAGCTTCAACATCGTCAAAGAATCTACACCAACTCGCCAACAGCAACGGCAGCACCGATAAACCTCAGCAGAACACCTACCTCAAACGACCAACCCTAAATATATCATCAAGATCAAACACATCACCATCACTACCCCAATTCACTTCACACCATTTCAGCAGCAAAGCGCCATCAAGCACCTCGAAATCAAGTACTTCATCCAAACCAAATGTATTATTATCAACGTCATCATCTTCGCTGAAGCATCAGCAATCAAGCATACAATCGCCATCAACACTATCACATCTCCACAATAACCAAAGTGGATTGGTTATGGTAAGCAGTGACCGTGTAGTAACACGCAACCACGACTCTGTCAAAAACCTGACTTCCATATGGGAAAATAGAAAAGAGTAGACTGATGCTGCTGAACAGAAACGCCAGGTGTCTCTTCATTTATTACATATTAACAACAATCGGACAACAAAACCAATACCAAACTAACAGCAATAAACTATTTATTTATTTATTCTTTCATCAAACAAATTACAATAATACTCCGACTTTTCAAGTCCACGACATCATAAACACAATAATTAATAGGTTTTTAATATGAAAAATCAAAAGGAGAAGGGGAGGGAAAGGAGAAGGTGTGGTAATGTGCTCAATCAATAAATTATTCATTAGTTTAATTTAAATTCAAACTAAGTTGGTTGTACATCTAGATCCTATTGTGAGACTGCTGACAAGAATCATTGATTTCCTTTACTGGTCGATGTCTGGGTGCTGTTAGCAACTCGATACCAAACAACGTTGTTGAACTGAACAATTGAACATTTATCCGATGCAAACATACTGTATTACTGGTAGAGTCACCATCCAAAAATAAAAATTAAATAAAACCAAATAAAATTCAATTTATTTTTCTCAGGAGGTGCACAATTGGGAAATACTAGTTTTCCAATTGAAATCTAACCCCCAGCAAGATGGGAGCCCCCTAAAAAAACATTCGTTTGAAAGTTATTTTTTTTGACAATTTTGAAAATATCAAATAATCTTCAGGAATGTACTTTTTTTAATTATTATTATTGGATACATTAACAGAAATAAAATACAAAATACTTTTATAAAACTACGTACCTTAATAGTATCATAATTATATCATACACTATCAATATAATAAAATAGTATAGCATTTAAATATTATTTCTATTTTTATAAGATACTTTACTTTAATTTACCCTCCAAATAAATAAAGTACAGTAATCATATTTGCAATTAACACCAACACATTTACACATTTAACACGTTAACACATATTTAACACTCTATCATTGACTAGCTAGCTATAAGCGATATATTTATATAATAGTTGTGTCATATTACTCTTCCTCCAGCAGCGCTGTATAGTATCAATTATTCTTAACTTTAAAAAGAAAGGTTTTGAATAGAAAAGCAAAAGACAGTCTTGTCACTCAAAGAAGCATAGTTTTGAATTCATTTATATATTCATTTCATACTTTTGCAAGCCTGGTTTTTAATTAATCTATTATCTTACTTTATTGATTATTAATAAACCACCAACGGTAATCATATAAATATAACTAATATTATATAATAGTTGATTTTATATTTATTTTTAAAATTAATTAATAATTTGCTTTGTTGTATCACCTTTTTCGATTTGACACTTTTGACTTTATCGACAACAACAAAACTACATATTCAATCCCAATTTAATTTTATAACAATTATAAATATATTTCTAAAATAATTATTATATTTTAATTAATAATAATCATGATTAAAACAAAGACAACCTATGATGTATTTCACTATACAGTACAAAAGGATAATATAGATCAAGGTTTGAGAGATATTGCTCGTCATTTTGTACCTGAATATCAAGACTCATCTGACGAGCAATTATCAATCACCAGATTGAATGGTGGAATTACCAATATTTGTAGGTTTTGAATTCTCCGATGAATTTACCAACTTCTATTACTAATAATCAACATTTGAATAATATAGTATATTTAGTTGAAGATAAATCGATTGAACCAAAGGCAAGAGATTTGCCCGTTGTAATTAGACTTTATGGATATAAATCAGAGGAAATCATTGATAGAAAGAATGAATTGGTCGTACAAACAGAAGCAGATTTGAATGGTTTGGGTGCCAAATTCTATGGATTATTCGATAATGGTTGTATTTATGGCTTCATTCCAGGTAGACCATTAGAACATCAAGGTAAATACAGTTACAATAATAATATCAATCAATTTATGTATGGTCTCACTAATTGAAATATTTTCCAATATAGACCTTGGTGATCCAAAATTACAAAGATTAATTGCAAGAGAAGTCGGTGAATGGCATTCACTCGAGATGCCAACTCGTAAGCAACCATCAGTTTGGAACACAATTAGAAAGTGGGCAGCATTGGCACCAGAAGTATATCCAGATGAAAAGCGTCAGGAAACATACAAGTCATTAAGAGTCTCAGAGATGAAACAAGAATTCAAGAAATTGGAAGAGACACTCTCCAAATTGAACTCACCCATTGTTTTCTGCCACAACGATTTGCTCTCACGTAACATTATCGTCGATGGCGAAGAGAAAGCATCTTTCATCGATTTTGAATACGCCAACTACAACTTTAGAGGATTTGAAATAGGCAATCATTTTAATGAATACGCAGGTTTCGGTCCAGACTACTCTCTCTATCCAACCGAGGAGCAACAAAAACGTCTTCATTCAAGAATACCTCACTGTACTCAACAAGGGCGAGAAGCCAACCGACGAGCAAATACGTCAACTCTATGTAGAATCCAACCAATTTTCACTTTCATCCCATTTGTTCTGGGGTTTCTGGTCAATTGTTCAGGCCATGAACTCAGAAATCGATTTCGACTACCTAGAATATGGTAAAGCACGATTCGATAGATATTGGGAGACCAAAGATAAATTCTTATCACTCTCTTAATTGATAAGAACTAATAACAATATATCCAATGATAATAATAGTAATAATAGTCATCCTTTTCAATCAATTTATTTATTTAAATATATAATAATATTGTAATAAACCATAACCAATCATAGATGACAACAATCGAAAGCGAACCATAACCCACATTAGTACAATGCTTTATTAATCTATTTAAATAATAAAGCTCCCAAAGAATAATTACATTCTACACAAAATAATGTATCCTTTAAATAAAAACAAACATTTTTTAATTAAATATTTAACTTGTTTATTTATTGTTTAATTGGAATATACATTATATACTTGTATTGAAAAGTAATATTAGTTATTTGATACTAATCAGGTTCATAATATTTTAAGTTACCATTGAATTTTTATTTAAATTTAAATTCTTTATTCCTTTCCAAACTTGATTCTCTTATATATTTTGGTTCCCATTATCTTGACATGGATCTTATGCATAGTCTTTTTGGTTTTGAAAACCATATTTCTTGTAGCGTTTCTCATTGTTATAAATATGTATATTTATTTATTTATATAAATATTTTAAAATTAGAAATTAATTTAAATAGTTGAACTAACTGACTTCAATTATAAATAGTAAACAGACTTTGGATTTATTATTCCAAAATAGAAATCAAGATTACACTAGTAAATACATTTTCTTTTATATAGTATGGTAGGAATTATTTTTTTAGATCTACCAAAAAGTAAAAATATTTACTATTTTAGACTCTAAATTGTTACCATATAACTACTGTTAGTTGCTCATTCAATTAAAAAAAACTACAATTCTATGATTCATTAGAATTGCTTTAAAAAGAGTGCTAATAATTATAAGAAAATTACAAAACAAGCTTATTACTAATATCAATTGTAATTGAATTTTCAGAAAAATAAACAATAACATCTACTTAATTTAAATCATTCTGTTAATAACTAAAGTTGTATATGTATATATTTTAGACAATAATAATAATAAATTGATAATGAAATTATATTGACTTGTTGACTTCATTTTCAATAACATTGTAAAACCTTCATATTATGAAAAACGGGGGTAACGTTTAAACAGTTAAGTTGTCAAATTTAGGGGTAGCGAAATTTAATTTATTTTTTATTTTAATATTGTATTTATTTTTATTTAACAATATTTTGAGTTTTAATAGATTTCACTCTCTTTTTTTTTTCATTTTTTTGAAAACAAAGGTAAAGGAAAACAACATGGACAACTCCACTTTTATAGTATTATCATACAGTTAATAAACTCTAATCAATCAATGGCAATCCAGTAATAATCATAATAGCCATAATAATAATAATAATAATAATGATGATCAATCTGGGATAATTATTAGTATTGACCACATCACCGCCTAAGATACTATTCAAATTTCTTGATGAATCAATATCTCAATGACTTAAATCATAATCATAAATACTATTTAAAAGTGTAGTTGTTCATAAAACTGTAATAATAATTCAATTTATATTAACTTGTTTTTTTCAATATTTAGTTTTTTTATTTCTTAGTTTTTTTTGCTTGCTTCCGCAACCCTCAGTTGTTTATAATTTCCTAATCGCTTACGTATGAGCTCAATTCAAAATCTTAGCTCTGCAGGTATGTTATGATACTTATCAATTTAGACTACTTGTTATTAACATTGGTTTGATTTTAGATCCCTTTGCCGACGACTCTGAACTTGGAGGAGATTCAAGTATTCAATATATTCACATTCGTGTTTTCCAAAGAAGTGGTCGTAAAGCTTTAACTACTATCGAAGGTCTCCCAAAGAATATTAATTTCAAAAAGATTTTGAAGCACTTCAAGACAACTTTCAACTGCAACGGTAATATCATCGAAGACGAACAACTTGGTAATGTTATTCAACTTCAAGGTGATCACAGAAAGGAAACAGCTCATTTCTTGGTAGAGGAAAAAATCGTCCCAAAGAATAATGTTAAAGTACACGGAGCTTAAAAGCATCAATCCCTGTTTTTTTCATTAACTACTAGCAATAACTATCAACAATTATTCATCTGCTAAAGTTTATTAGTGTCCACACCTAATAAGTATTCAACCAACATAATAATAATATAGAATTGTATATATATTTCAACAACAAAACAACAATAGCATTCAATCATCATCCAACTAGTTTTAAAATCATCAACAACTTTAGTAATAGTCCTTCTGCAATGCAATGCACATTCTATCCCAACTGTAGTAATTCAGATCGACATCAATATTCAATAAGTAATGGATTAATAAAAACCAGTTTTTCTACAATTAATACGAAATGTAGTATAGTCAAGTGAGCGATTGAGTACTCCACAGACTTCCTTGCTCTATTACTACTACTCCAATGTTTATTTGTTTGACATCAGCAAATCGACGTTTGTTTGAATTTAAATGTTACAGTTTAAAGTGTAACGTTTTTTTTTTTAAAGTTTTTATTTTTGTGCAAAATATTTTTTGTGTCACTGTGTATTGCCAAAAATTTGAAAAATTTTCAAAACGACTGAGTCTACAACACTCAATTAGAAAAAGTCAAATTGGTCTCATTAATAGACTATTAAGTTGGTTGTTGTTGTTCATTGTTGTAGTCGTTGTTACCAAACAAACAAACATACATACAAACATACAAGCAGGTCTTTAATCAACTTTGCAATAGCACCAACATTTCATCATCAACAACATTATCTGTCTTATTGAAATAATATTTATTTATTTTATTCAAACATTTCATCAGTGTTTCATTGCCTACAATTGCTTGACCCACTTTGATACGATACCCCATACTGCCAGTTTTCAATACAAATCATCAGTGAATCAGCATAGAGTTGTCCATTCTTTCATAGTTAGTAGTTGTAGTTGATCAAAGGACAGAATTAGCGAAGTTCAAGTAGAATACAATAAAATAGAGATTGCAACTAGTGTGTCGAGTGAGTGAGTGGTACACAACACCAACCAAATGGATCAAGTTAGCGATGATAAGAAGCGTCGAGAATCATCGTCTCTAGAGGAGAGTAGTGGCGGTGGCAGACCGAATAAAAGGGCTGCACTTTCAGAGAGTAGCAGTAATAATACTAGTAGCAATGTTGTTGCAAATAGTAGTGGAGGTAATACACCACTTGCCGTGAGTACAAACATGAGTGCAAGTAGTTCTGGATTAATTGGTGGTGACATAAAGGTAAGCAACCTAATCCAACAATAAATCATATTACATATACTCATTGTGCAACTCTTGTATGTATACAGGATCAAAATGTGTTGGTCTTCCAAAACAGAGCTATGAAGATACGTGTAGAAGAGCAGAAGCAAGAGATCAGTGATAAGGAATACAAGATAAAAACTCTAAACAACAAGATTCAGAGTTTCGAAGAGATTATAAGTTGTCTGTGTCGTGTTTGGGATCAATTGAATAGCGGTTTAAATATATTATCAAGTCGATTAGATTTAGAGCCAAGTTTAGATAGCCTATTACCCAATGGAATAGGATTGTCATGTGCAACTACAAGTTCAGGTATGAGTTTTGATTTGCAACAATATCTCAAATATTCAAAAGTTTATTAATAAACTTTGCTCAACAAATAATATAGGTGAATTACCCGATGCAGACGATAGCAACAACAACAATAATAATAATAATAATAGTGAAAATAGTAATAATAATAGTAATAATTGTAATCATTTTGTCGAGTCATATAATTTCTTAACAACATATATTAACGAGCCACAATCACTTGATGAAAATTATATCATGGAGCAGCTACTTCAGAATCGTATCAAAAAAACACAAGTTGCATTTTCAAAGATAGCCGATTGTGTAGAGAGAGAGCATTTCACATCAACTTCACTGTTTCGTTTATTAAAGTCATCAAAAGGTATGCTAATACAACGGTATTTCTATTGTTATGCTCTCATATTGACCATAATGCTTTCGTTAAGATTTGAATAGTACCGATTATGAAAAGTTATTAAAAGAAGAAAATGATAAACTTTCACAACAGAATCAAATATTGCAATGTTCTTATGATAAATTGTTGCAACAGTGTAAGCATCTGACAGATAAATCATCATATCTTGCCGATCAGTCCGGTTTCTATCAGATCAATATCAAGGACTTGAAAGCAGAGTTGGAAAGATCACTGGATGACCTACACTTGGAGAGAAAGCGATTGATAAAGATGCAGGACGATATACCCAAGATCCCTTCGATTCGTTTGTCATCACCTTCACTCAGCTCCTCGACTTCCACTACAACTACCACCACAAATGGCCCTCCCACACCAAAGTTAGTCGGAAGCGAAAATGGTGGCACAAATGCCAGTGTAACATCCACGGAGGAGTATCAGGAACTTCAACGTCAGTCAGAGGCGCGTCTTAACGAGGCAAGAAAGCTGCGAGAAGAAAAGGCCAATTTAATGAAGGAGCTACAACAGATTCAAATTGACATTCGTAACATTCCAGAGGATCGTATAGTCAACTCAATGCCCTACCAGATCCTACGTCAAAGATTACAGGTCGTTTCCGACGAGTTAGACATCAAGACCAATCTCTTTGCTAAACTTCAGCATGAGCTCCAACAACTTACAATTGCACGTCGTGTAGATCGCGAGAACTACGAGGCACTTGAGTTGCAACGTCGCCAGGGCTTGGAGCGTCGTGTCCAACAGCTGGAGAGCGAAGCAACAGAGTTGAAGTCAGAAAAGGAGAAGCTTATCAACATTATCGACCAGAAACTACCAGGCATTCCATCACAGGAGTATCTTTCAGAGTCAAGGCTGTTACTGGAGACTAAGGACTCTGATATTCAAAAGTTGAAGAAAGAGATCGAACAACTTAAACAAACTATTGAAACTTATCGTGATGGTAAGGAGGCAATCACTCAAATCGAGAACAACGCTAAAAGAGAAATCGAGCTAAAGAATCTTGAGATCAAGAATTTCACTGACAAGATAAGCGAATTAACAAAAACAAATGAAGAATTAAAAATATCCGAAAAGTAAGTCAATTATAGCTGGATTCATGCTGTTTCGCACAGTTACTAATCAACTTGTTCCATTCTGACATTAAATAGGAAACTCAGTGAAAAAGAAAAAGAATTACAAATATCTTTGGAATTATTAAAGTCAAATTCTACAGTGAATGCAGACGTATTGGAACTTCAAGTCTCAGAGAAGAAGCTTAAGGAAGAGGTAGAGCAATTGAAATTGAGCTTGGCCAGTGTTGAGCAATCAAAGCAGCTACATCAAGAGCAAGTCAACCAATTACAAGAGAAACATCAGTTAGCCATCAAAGATCTAGAGGTTAATTTGAAGCTTAGCAAGTTGGCACAGGAGAACCAAAAGCAAGAGCTCGATGCTTTGATGATGGAGATTGACAGCATGGGAAAGGCATACGAGCAGATGCAAGAACAAAACACAAGACTTCTTAAACAGATCTCTGATAAGGAGGATACACACGCACATCTTATGGCAGAGAACATCAAATCACAGCAAACCATTCGTCTTACTAAGGAGGCAACCGTTGCAATGGAAGAAAAGGTTGCTCGCTCTGAAGAAAAGTTGAAAAGTCAAGCCGAAATTATGGCGAAAGATCGAAGACAAGTGCCAAGTTTTACAAAAGCAATTGTCAAAGGTCACCGAAGAGCTACATACCTGCAATTTTGAGCTAGAAAAACACAAGCGTTTCGTAAGAGAGACTTCCGCTCACTCTACAGAGTTAAAGACCCAATGGGATCACCTTGGTGCAATGAATGCCGAACTAAAGAAGAAAGCAGATGATTCTATATTTGCTCTAGAAAGAGAGATAGATAAAGCTAAAAGATTAGATGTAAGTTTTTATTATTGTCAATATCTATCGATTATTATTGTTGTTTACTAATCTCTTTTCAATAATAATATAAATAGGAGGAGAAACAAATACTTAAAAAGAAATTAGAAAAAGCAACACAAAATAATACTGCTACAACATCGACAGCTGATGATGATATTAGATTAGTAAATGTAAGTGATCACTATTATAAAAACGCTCAATAGTTTGGTTATTAAAATCTTTATTTTTCCCAATCTCTAGCAAAAAATTAAGATGTACTATTTGTAATGATAGACAAAAGAATCATGTAATCGCCAAATGTTTCCATGTATTTTGTAAGGAATGTATATATTCAAATATCGATACCAGAAAGAGAAGATGTCCAAGTTGTAAGAGACCATTTTCAGAAAGTGATGTTCATCAACTATATTTAACTTGATTTAACAAAATAAAATAACAAAAAAAAACAACAAAAAAAATGATAAAATAACACAGTTGTATTCTATCAATAATGTGGCATTTATAAATCATCCATTTTCGAAAGCAATTTTAATTGGATAGTAAATGAAAGATTGAGACATTTGAGTTGATTATAATTATTTTTTCTATTTTTGAATTTTACATTCAAGATATAAAATTAGATGAATGTTGACTTGAAGTGCGGAAGACTTTAGAAACTATAGATTAGTTTTTACATCCTATCATTCTATAATGGTATAGTGGTAAGTCATTAGTCTTTCCAACCACAGGTCCTGTTGTTTTTTTGTTTTTAATGTTTTAACCATACTTGTTTATTTATAGTAACGTTTAGGGGCCTACAATTTTCTTATTAAAACCACAGACCTGTTGTTATCACCATCATTTTTATAAAGGTATTACAGACTATTTGAAGCAAAGTGTTTCGACAGTTGAGTGTTAAGTATTTAAGCGACAGAAGATTCTAAGAGTACACCAATGGCAAAAAATTATTTTTTTTTTTTTTTTTTGTTGTTATAACCATACAGTTGTTTATTTAAGGTAGGGTTTAGAAGCCTACAAATTTCTTTTTTTTACAACCACAGGCCGGTTGTGATGACCATCATTTTATAGAGGCATGACTGCCTATTATTATTGGAGCAAGGTGTTTTAACAGTGGACTGTTAAGTATTTCGAAGCGACAGAAGATTTTAAGAGTACACCAATGGTTTACTTAGTTGAGGGCTTCGCTTGTCAATTTACATATTCTTCATGGCGGGATGGTATCATACAGACTTGAAAGTACATGGGTTCACTGGAAGTGTATGGGAAAAAACTGGAAAACCCGGGATTCGAACCCACTACCCAAGGCGTCACAATTTTTTTTTTTTTTTTTTTTTTTTTTTTTGTTATAACCATACAGTTGTTTATTTAAGGTAGGGTTTAGAAGCCTACAGATTTCTTTTTACAACCACAGGCCGGTTGTGATGACCATCATTTTATAGAGGCATGACTGCCTATTATTATTTGGAGCAAGGTGTTTCAACAGTGGACTGTTAAGTATTTCGAAGCGACAGAAGATTTTAAGAGTACACCAATTGTTTAAGTAGTTGAGGGCTTCGCTTGTCAATTTACATATTCTTCATGGCGGGATGGTATCATACAGACTTTGAAAGTACATGGGTTCACTGGAAGTGTATGGGGAAAAACTGGAAAACCCGGGATTCGAACCCACGACCCAAGGCGTCACAAGCAGACTACCATACCACATCAGCTATTCTGCCTTGGGCAAGCGTCACAAGCAGACTACCATACCACATCAGCTATTCTTCCTTGGGCAAAAAATTATCATCTTTCAAAATGCGCGCATTAAGGTAAAATATTTAAAAATATCAAGTGTGAGGATTGAACTCACGACCTTAGGATTATGAGACCTACGCTCTGCCAGCTGAGCTAACCTGATCAATGTTTTTTTAAAATTTCCTCAAATTATTATTCATTACAAGTTTTTCTATATATGGATCAGGTTTAAGCTAACAGTCAACAACCTGACCAAACAATCAAACTGTTATCACTCATTCCAGAGATCCAAACTGAGAGGTAACATTAATCAATCAACGGGAAAGATGATGTTCCAAACTATTCAGAACCGACCACTAAAACTATACATAGATTATGACATATTGTTGTATTATTAGTTGGTAAAGAGAGTTCTGAAGTAAAAGAAATGAAGTTATTATAAATTGTTCTCTTGGGTATATAATCGCTCCAACATTGGCATCTGTTCAAATTAAAAAAAGATTAAATTTTACTAATTAGATCATCATTTTATTTTATTTTGGTTATATAATCCGATTCATTCAACATTGTCACAGTTATTGATAGCTATTAATAAATTTCGAATCAAAACATGATCCTGGTAAAATATCGGTTTGAGTGACACCAAATCCCCTGTAGTAAAGATGACAGTTGAATGCTTTGAGTCTTGGTTCAAACTCATTCGTATCATTCATGTTGGCAGTGGACCAAAGTCTTTCTGATGCGGCTGCACTCTTTGGCCAAACTCTTTTAAAAAGAGTTGTTTGGTCGATGTTTTCGCTCCAGAGACAAGTCTCACCTCCTAACAATCGTTCAACATGTTGCGGATCATTCTGATCAATGTATTCACCAATTTCGTTTGTGTAATAGGCACTCCATGGCTGATTAAGATCGAGGTACCAACTCCATGCATTGGACACAATACATCTATATCCTTGACTAACAATATCTGCAGTTAAGGTAATATTGTGGTAGAGATGAATAATTGTTTCTTTAGGAAGTGTTACATTAATCACATGACCATCTTTTTGGAGTCCAAAAAGGAAAAATGAATCTTCCCATACAATTGGACTCTTCTTTTGGGATATTACATGGTCTTGAACTTTCTTGTCAAACCATCTTTCCAAATCATCAAAACCATTCAAATTGTTGCTTTTCATGAATTGGTTGATTTCATCATTTTGCCAGCAGTTTCTATCTACTTCATCACCACCAATATGCATGAACTCATCATTGAATAAACCTATTGCCTCTGTGATAATGCTTTGGGAAATATCAAAGGTTTTGGGGTTGGTCGGATCAAGTGGAACATTGTCCCAATTGTTTCTGTCTGAGTGGCAGTTCTTCATATTTTGATAGCCTTTTGGAAGTATTTCTGGGAATGGATAGCCCCAGGAATGAGCATGACCTGGAACATCGATCTCTGGCATTACACGTACTCCGCGATACTTGGCGTATTGAATAATATCGATAATGTCTGATTGTCTATAAATTTCATAGGCGTTAAATGAACCCAATGACATATTTGGGTAGAGTTTGCTTTCCATTGGAAAAGAGTTGGAGTCAACGATATGCCAATGAAATACATTCATTTTAGCATATGCAAGGCTGTCGATAAACTGTTTTATAACTGGAATTGAATAGAAGTGACGAGAAGTGTCTAACAATACTCCCCTATGTGGAAACCTTGGTTGATCATTTATAAGAAACTGGTGCGAATCTTAACTCCATCATTCCAGTATTATTATTCATTGTAAATAGCTGTGAAATAGTTTCCAAAGCTCTAAGTGTACCATAAACTGTTCTTGATTGAATAAAACAGGTTGGATCAGATGAAATCGAAATATTGTAAGATTCATCAACTCCCATGAAAAGGTCTTCATTTTCAGAATCAATAGATAGAATACACTCCTCTAAAGTAGGTATTATTTTGGTATCCCAAGCAACATAGTTGATAGGTATTAATGATTCATATCTCCTTATAGCTTGCAAAATAATATCTGAAGTTGAATTTGAAGTAAATTTTGAAATCATTTGAAATTCTTATAGTATCATTCTGGTACTGAATTTCATATGGCCATGGAACTAACATTGGTCTATCAAGATAGATCTTTGATGGTGGTTCTGGAGTTGGATCATTTTTGTTTCCACTATTATTTGATTTTTTTCTTAATATTAAAGAAGTGGTACATACAACAGTAATGCTAACCATTACCACAATAATTATTAAATAAATCTTTTTATTCCTATTAAAATGTAGCATGGTAATTGTAAAAAAAATAAGTGATATTGAATAGGTAACAAATTTATATGTTTATGGATAGAAAAGATAGTATTTACAGATATATAATTATATATTATTGGATTTTTAGTATAAGTATAATATTTCCATATGAATAAGAAATATTTAAATAGTAATATAATTCCATTTGCCAGCATTGCATATGCATATTATTAATATTTTTTTAATCTAATTTTCCATTGTTTATTCTATTATTTTCCAATGGATTAATTCTATAATTATGAAATTTATCATCATCTTGAATATTGAAGATAAATTTATAGAGCCACCTTTCTTTAGAAAAAGGACCAAAGTTAAGTTCAAAAATTGTAGAATGACAACAGACTCTAAAAAAAACAATATCTATTGTGCAACGTTGATCTTCAGATTGAATTTTCCATTCAACCTTAATTTTTTTTTTTTTTTTTGTTTTCCCCCACCCATATAGCCAAATAGACTGGATTGATTTTTACTAGTTTCATTGATTAATCTTTGGTAACAACATTATATTAGTATTACTTCAATCCCAGTGGAATAACTTTTCATTAATATTGTACTATCAACATATTTACCTTTTTAATTCTTTAATAACATTGTTTAAATGACATTGAAAAAATTTAATCTTTGATATGGTGGATAAATTTTTCTTATTTTAATTTATACATTTATAACATATGTTATAAAATCATTTTTATTTTGTAATATATAATTATATCCTTTAGAGTTCCACTTGTTCTGTGAAATTAAAATAATAACAATTAGATGATTGAATTGGTTTGGGTTCACATCTCCAACACCTCTTATAGCTTTAGAGAAGAAGTTTAATTCGTTGTTTCTTATCTCCAATGTCTTCACCTATATCTTGAGTACTTTAGCTTTGTTGTAAAAACAGAAGACGTCTTAGATATTATTCTAAATGTTTGGTTTCACAATACATCACTCCTTTAACTGCCTCTCTCTAAAAATCACCAATGGTAAGTTTTTAAATATGTTTTTTTTTTGCTCAAAAGAATACTCAAATCACAATAGATTCTTATTTCAATAGTCATTAAAAGTTTTATCTCATATATGTTTTGTCTATTTATTTTTAAGAAAAAACTATATTCTACAAACTTGTATATATTTCACTATATATACTTTTTCTTTGTAAATACACTTTTATTCAAGATTTATTGACATTCTAAGGGCATTTAAAGATTTCAACATCCTCTGATCAGGTTTTTATTATTATTAACATAATTTAATATAAAAAAAGAAATCTTGTGGAAGATTAAATGTTCTTTTAGATATAGTGATTTAGTAAAATGGTATTAATTGATTAAAATAGTTAATCAAGTTTTGTTGGTATGATGAAAGAAAAAAGTAATATCAAAAAACATCTCAATATCAACCATAAATAGATGAGACTTGCGTTTTGTTCCCATTGGGAATATGTTAACAAGAAATCCAGTTAAGATAAAACACTGGTTTCAATCCGAAAAAAGGAAATCATAGGATTAAAAATTAATTACCGAAAAATCATTTTTAAGAATCAATAAGCTTATTCAAAAATTTAAAAACAAAGATAGTTATTGTTGACTGATTTTAAGCTAATTATGGTGGGAATGTAGTGCTTTCAATTTCATAAAAAAAATGTCATTCATAAAATTAAGATGTCATTAAATTTAAATCTCACTGTGCCGTGGGAAAATTCGTGCGAACAAGTTGGTGGTGTGACACTGTTGTTTTTTTTCATAAACAATAAACACATATCAAACAACTACATTTGTTGTTTTGGGTTGTTCAGTCACAGTCGGTCAGGTGCCTCAACAGACTTCCAAAGTCAGATTATACATAATTATCGTAAACTTAACACTAGGCCTATTAAATAAATATTTAAATATAAACAAAGAAAAAATGAAATGAATCATAATAATCATATTTTCAGTAGTAATAATCTATCTAAATCAGTGGATATCACTGTATCTGATTATTCATTCAACCAAATTCACGAAAACGATGAAGCAAACATTGTTATTGTATGTATTTATTAGCCTCTATAGATTAGTCCATTCTATTATTATTATTGATGATCTGACACTGATTGATCGATCTTTTGATCAAATGTATATAGTTGAATGAACCATCATTAGCACAATGGATGGGATCTATTCATCCAAACGGATCACTCTATGAGGAGCCACTCGATCTTTCAAAGGCACAAGAAGAACACAGAAAAATTCAGAAAACTCCTCGAGGACGAAGGTTGCATTGTAAAGACCGTTAGAGAGATCCTTACTTCAGTATGTAGATGTAGTTAGCATCGATGCTACCAACGATGATGTGCTTGATATTAACGTGTGTGCTATCTCGACATAAATTAGGAAACAGGAGATATCGCAAAAGAGTCAGATTGGAAGAGTTTGCATTTAAATGTATCAAATATGAATTGGATTCCAACCAAAAGAAGGAAGAGTTGGGAGCAAAGGATCAACTGTTGCTCTCTGACGACTATAAGCGTAAATGTATTGACTCAATGAGTGTAGAGCAATTGGTAGAGGTCATCTTGACCAGACCAACCATTAAATTGGAGAAAATCAGAAAGAGATACAGAGTTGTTGGCAACTGAATATTCATTGTAAGTATGATATTGCATGACAGGTAACTGATTAGCTGGGAAAGGGAATATTAATTAGTATCTTATTAAAGCCATCCATTGGTAAATCTAGTTTTCCAAAGAGATCAACAGATTACCACAGCAAAGGGTATTGTTTATGGCAAGTTTAAGTTCACCCATCCGTGGCTCCAGAGGTGGAGTTGATGCGTTTATGTTTTGATTTGTTGGGATTACCAGTTATCGGTGAGATTCCTGCACCAGGAAAGTTGGAGGGTGGTGATTTCTACCCTGCTGGATCAGATCTCTGCTACATTGGTGTCGGTTTGCGTTCGAATTTCGCAGCTGTTGACTATCTCATGAGAAACGACTTGCTTGGAACCAACCGTGTCGCAGTAGTCAAGGACTACTTTGGATTTGCACCAACAGCGTATGCATTTAGACACAGTTTGCAACATTATCAATGAACGTACTATGTTGATTCTCGAAGATATCTGTGGAGAGGAGTCACCCATCCGACGTTTGGTAGATGAGTACCGTCGTAATCCCGCCACTGGAAAGTACGAGTTGGTACGTCATGATATCGAATTTTTCAAGATATCTTGTTGAGCAAGGATTCGAGTTGTTGATGGTCACCAATCAAAATCAAATGGATTATGGTTGCAATGGTTTGAACATTGGAAAAGGTAAGTTCATTGTAGTCGACCAAGCCACAGCCAAGACTATCGCCAGAAAGATGAAGTCCACTGTTAAATTGCTGTTTGTAGACTTCAAGGACAGTAACAAAGATGTATGGATCAGTTCACTGTTGCTCACAGGTCGTCAGTAGGCGCCCTTCCTCATACCAGCCACCAGTATCACCTGTCACAGCTGCAGCTGTTACTGCACCATCCAACAACAAAAATTGTGTCCAGAGCTCCAACAAGGTGCTCATGGTCTCTCCCACTTATTTCGTAAAGGCAAGAATGGGTAGTGAATTAGTTAATGCCTCTGTCATCCGTGATACAAGAACCAAGGTATTGCATGACTACTCCGCTCTTCACCGTGAGCTGAGGAAGCACAATGTCGACGTTCATTTGTTCTGCCACGAACCACACCACAACACCGACCAAGCTGTATTCGTATCCGAGTGGTTCTCCACCCACTCCGAAGCAGAGGTTGGTGAAAAGACACTTGTTCTTTATCCAATGTCCAATCCAGCACGTCGTAATGAAAGAAGAACCGACATTTTGTTGAATGGTTTATCACAATACACCAGAGTTATCGATTTCACTGGTATGGAGAACGGTGCATCCAAGTACCAATTGACTACTATCGCCCAATTAGTTGGTGACTCTAACAGCGACACTCAATTGAAATCACCAACCCAAACCTCTGAGAAACCAGGACACTTTTTGGATTTCGCAGGTTTGGTTTTGGATCGTGTAAACAAAGTTGTATATTGCGCTGTAGATGAGGAGCGTTATCACAGTGTAGTTGTCGAACAATGGGCTGAAGTCATGAAGTACACATTGGTCAAAGTCAAATCACAAGGTTACTATACCAGCAAATTCCTTTTCATCGGAACATCAATTGTCTTGTTCTGCCGTGATGCTCTTTCAGCTGAAGATGCTGCACTTCTTGAGAAGCAACTAGGCAAGAGTAGACCTATTCTTTACCTCACCAAAGAACAAATGGAAAACAGCTGCTCGAAGGTATTGGAGATTGGTGGTTGCGAAAAGCCAGCACTTATCATCAGCAAGGCTTGCTTCAATCAACTTGATAGCAAGCAAATCGAATTATTAAACAGCACCAATGAGATCAATCAAATCGACATGTCCTCAATTGAATCACTTGGTGGAACTGGTGTTGATGGTATGGTTGGTGGATTGTTCTAAACTGAGATTAGAACACGATTTAATCCTCAATATTCTAGTGATCACTCAATAAACTTTATTAAGCTACCATACTTTAACTGTTTATTTGATGGTTATTTGTTAAATTTCAAAAATGTATTGTTTCAATTGATTGATGTCCAAAGGCATTTCATGACGATTCAAGTTTTTTGTAATGATTGCTGCTCTAGTAGTCTTCTGGTGGGTTCAAATAGCTGCTCAACACTTGTTTGACTGTGGATTGCTTGGTCTACTGTCTTACTGAATTTAGCTGGGTGGGCAGTTGATAAGCAAATCAATACATGCTCATTGCTATTCTGTTTAAAGTGAGATAGCTGATTTAGTCCATGGTGTTTGACAGTCGCCAATCCAATAGCTGTATGGGGATCCAATGTATACTTCAACTCCTTATGGTATTCTTGAATTGTAGCAAACAATTTCATCGTGACCTACGTGACCAGAGAGGAATTTATCCACTTTGGTTCTATCTAATTGGCTCGGAGATATGCTGGCTTTGCCATTCGAGTTGAACTCATTCATAAACTTGACAAGCTTATCTGCATCTTCATCAAAAAGGTAATAGAGATATCTTTCAAAGTTACTGGCAACATTGATATCCATTGCAGGAGCTGCTGTTGGTACAACAGAGGAGGGTTTTACGTATCTTCCTTCTTTAAAGAATCTGTCAAGAATATCATTGTCATTGGTCGACACGATCAAATTGTCTACAGGGAGTCCCATCTTAGATGCATAAAATCCAGCAAGAATATCACCAAAGTTACCTGTTGGCACTGAAAATGTCACAGTCTTTGCTTTTGATTGGAAATAAGCAGAGAAATAGTAGACCATTTGCGCTAGAATACGAGCCCAGTTGATAGAGTTGACTACACCAAGTCTTTGTGAGTGTTTAAATGCTTGGTCATTCATGAGTGTCTTGACAAGTGATTGACAATCATCAAAGTTTGAGTTAACAACAGAGATTGGGTGGATGTTGGCATCTTCTACAGTTACCATCTGTAGCTCTTGAACTGCAGAGATCCTACCTTTAGGGTAGAGAACAAACAATGAAAGATTCTGGCGACCTCTAAGACCAGATATGGCAGCACTACCAGTATCACCAGATGTGGCAGCAACAACTGTCATGGTTTCTTTCAACACATATTCAAAGAGATTGCCAAGTAGCTGAAGGGCAACGTCTTTGAAGCTAAAGGTAGGGCCGTGAAACAATTCAAGAACATAGGTATTGCCCGACTCCGAAAGCCTATGCAGCGGGGTTATCTGGCTGTCGGAGAATGTCGAGTATGCCTTGTTAATAAGTGTCTTGAGATCTGCAGATGGGATATCGGACTGATCGATGTAGAGTGACAGAATCTCAAATGAGAGTTCTTGGAATGATAGATTTCTCCACTTTTCAAGTGTTTCCGACGATATCTTTGGAATGGTTTCAGGAATCAAAAGACCACCATCATCTGCCAATCCCATCTTAACAGCATCGACAAATGTTAAATTATGTATCTTTCCTCTTGTACTTTTATATTTCATTTTATATATATATATTACAATGACACTTTATTTTGGTCAATTTAAGTAAATATTTTAATCACTTCAATCCAATCATTTGACTAATACCACCCCACTACCACCACCCATTGCTCAAAATTAATATGCATATTAATTTTATAACACCATAAAAAGTCATATCCTGTGGAACTGATGAAACAATGACAATTATCCTTTATCGAACTATAATATGATATATGATTGGATTTTGATGGTCCATAGTTCGAATGTTTACCTATAATCAATTGTAGGTTCGACAAGCCAAATCTTAATTCTCAATTTTTTATTTGCATTTGATTTGCAAATTTGATTGGTGTTTGTGTCATTCATTTATTCTATCTATTATTAGGTATATAAATATGTATATTAGTTATTATTTGTTGAAAATAATATTAAGTTATTTAAATAATGAGGATAGAGTATGCGTAGCTTTGTCTTGTCGGAAATGGTACTATGAGAAAGATAGTTATTTGTTTTTAGATATCGATGCTACCAAGTTTAAGCAACCAAACAAACACTTGTTATCTTTTACCAATGTTTTCAATAAATCTTTGATGGCAGCTCAGTGTGCCAGTGCGACACTTAATTATGAATTTGTTGACGATTGGGAATTGTGGAGTGCAAACTTTCGCACATCAGCAGATCTCAAAATGGTAAAACATTCCATGGATGAACCGATTACAACGGATCCGAGAGCTCAAATCGGTAAAGACTTCCCCAGTTTCAATAGCCGGAAATTTGGTAACCAAGCTGTCAATCATAATCCTGTTTTATTAGATGATGCCACAACATGGTTGGAGTTGACGTCCCAATTCAATAAACCACTGCTTGTCGGCTGTCTTCCTACACAATTGAGGTATTTAGAAATTGGTTATCGATTTAATCAACCTGTCCGACCGAATTTGTTCCCAAACCAGCTTAGAGAGCTTCATTTCGGGTATTCTTTCAACATGGACCTAGAAAGAGGTACACTTCCAGAATCACTAGAGATACTTGAGTTTAGCACAATGTTCAACAAACCTCTGGTTCATCTCCCCAAAGGTCTACTTAAACTTACGGTTGGATCCAACTTTAACAGCATGTTGCTTTTACCTCAGTCGTTGAGAAGGCTGAATATCGTTTGTCTATCGAATCTGGAGAACCTCTCCATTGATAGTTCTGACATTGTCAACAGGGTTAAGATAAGAATTCAAATGATCAAAACTGTGTCATTTAAAGTTGTTCCAGAGCCGAAAACAAAAACAACAAGAGGTTTATCAACTACCAGTAAGACACAAAAGATCACAGCACAACTACAACTACTTTGTGATTGACAATTATCTAAGAGGTGGATACATTACGACTGAGAAATCAATTCAAGAATTTGATCAATACCTAAGCCGTTTAAGCAAACCTCAAAGATATACAACAACATAAGCCTATTCAACTATTACTTAGACAAAATTACTTAATACTAAGAAGTTATTAGTAACTATTATCATAATAATAATAATAGCTTGCACATATTTAGCAGGAAACTTTCACTCCAAAAAATTCATAGAAAATTTCATTAATTTCCAACAAAAAGTGCAGCTATTGTATTGTATTATTTCAAGTTAAAGTATGGATGCAAGTATACTCGAACCCATGAAATATAGTTTGTTTAGATGGCTTTTATGAGTGACTTGACTACCTCTAGTCAATCATTAAGCTTGGTTTGTTTCAAATAAATATGAACAACTAATGAAATTACAAGTAATAGTTTAACAAATTCATTTAACAAATAATAATAAACAAAATATATCAATGTCTCAACCTATACCTATTGTAATTGATAATGTATGTTGTTTAAATATGGTTGGTTATGCTCAAAATTCAACTAACATTGGATACTACTAAGGGATCTGGTTGGTGTAAAGCAGGTTTTGCTGGAGATGACCAACCAAAGAGTGAATTTCCTTGTGTAGTGGGTCGTATTAGATTTAACGGAATGCCTGGATATGGAATTAAAGATACATATGTCGGTGAGGAGGCACAAGTGAAGCGTGGAATACTCACTCTGAGACATCCAGTAGAGCATGGTATAATCATAAATTGGGACGATATGGAGCTACTCTGGCATCATACTTTCTACAATGAGCTACGTGTAGCGCCAGAAGAACATCCAGTTCTCTTGACAGATGCACCGCTCAACCCAACGGCCAATCGTGAAAAGATGACACACAAATTATGTTTGAACATTTCAATACACCTGCAATGCATGTCTCTGTACAGGCGGTGCTATCACTTTACGCGATAGGTCGTACTACAGGTATTGTCATGGACTGTGGTGATGGTGTTACGCATACAGTGCCAATCTACTCTGGCTATGCACTAAGCCATGCCATAACCCGTTCAGATCTTGCGGGTCGTAACATCACTGACTACCTGGCTAAATTGCTTAAAGAGAGTGGAAACTCCAATACCAATTTAACTGATTATGAAATTGTTCGTGATATCAAAGAGAAACTAGGATATGTTGCTAAAGATTATCAAACAGAGATGGTCAAATGCGCTACGTCTTATAAGCTTCCAGATGGGAAGGGTATTAGCGTTGGAAATGAACGTTTCCTCTGTGCAGAAGCATTGTTCCAACCTTCATTGTTGGGTTCGGATCTTGACAGTATTCCTGATACAATATACAATACGATTATGAAATGTGATATAGATATTAGAAAGGATTTATATGCCAACATTGTGCTCTCGGGTGGAACAACACTGTTACCTGGATTTGTAGATCGAGTAGAAAAAGAAATGAAAAATCTTGCCCCCTCAAGAATGCGGATCAATGTAATTGCCCCACCCGAGCGCAAATACTCTGTCTGGATAGGAGGTTCAAATATGGCTTCGCGCGCTTCATTTGACGAAAAGTGGATTACAAAAGAAGAATATGATGAATTTGGTCCTACTATTGTACATAAAAAATGTTTTTAAATTTTATCATGAATAAAACTTGTTGTAATTATCTTTTGATCATCATAAAAATCATCTCAAAATATTGATGGTTGCGAAGAAAGTGGGACCCAGTTTACACATCTTTGGCACCACAGTGGGTCTCATCCCAAAACTATTTTTTTGATCTCTGGATCTTTGTAATGGGTAGAATTGGAAAGATTTTTTATTGTAGTGTTGATAGCAACATATAAATATAAGTTGGATATTTGTTGGTTACATTAAATAAGGCTAAAGGTAAGATTTCTTTCTTTGTTATAAATAAATATCTTGATAAATTTTAGATATCTAAATTAAAATACAAGATAAAATTGATGTTAAACTTAGTTTAAATTCATGGTAATGAATAGTTTAATATTGTAGTAAAGAAAAAATGAATAATTTAATCTTTCTATCTCTTATTATAGGTAGTATTTTACTTGTGACTTCAGGAGAACAATTGTTTTACCATGCTTTACAATATGATGGTTCTGGTTGTACTCCTTCGACACTGCAATTTGTTGACTCAGTCCCTATTGGAATTTGTATGGAATATCCTCCATCAAGTTCTGGTATGGTAGGTTCAATAATGGTCACTCAAATTAATTCAACTGCTGTTGCATCTAGAGTTTGGAATATAACTGAATCATGTATTGGAGTGCCTTCATACTACGTTGAAATTCCTTAGGGACTTGTCAAATAGGAAGTGGTCAGTATTTGGTCACAAATGAACCTGTTTTGCCTTCACCTAATTTCTTCTATTACGAAACACTATAGAGAGTAGGTAATTTATTAAATTCCTTTCAATTTTATATTAACTAAATAACCAGAATATTCCAATGTGTAAAGACTGATTGGCTGAATAGAAAAGTTTCAATAAGAGGTTGTGCTTATATTTATAAGTATTCCCAGGAGGTTAATGTGGCCCCAGTATCTAATACTTCTTTAAAGTTAATATTTTCACCGGTTTTAGCAGGTTGTCCTTCACCAGTTGACCAATTTTCTGCTACATCTTGTTCACCAAACTCTAAAAGAATATATGATGCATTCACAGTGAATGATCTCATTCTTTCAACAGATATACAAGTTAACAACTACCAATCTGTGTCTGTTATTCCTAGAACTAATTGGCCAATTTTCTCAAAGTTCACTGTTCAATACCAAGTCGACAATGGTACTCTCACACATGCATGTTCAGAGCATCCCCAAAATACCCCATGTACTATTCAGGGCCTAGGTCCTGGAAAAAGAATTATGGCAAATATTACAATTTTAGGAGTTTCATATTACACAGCTATAAATAAGTCTGCTCAAAGTCAAATCAATATTCCATTTTTAATTATGGATTACCTCAATGTTACAGGTGTCTCCACCCATTCTATAAATATTACTTATCAAGCATCAGGGGAGATACAAAATCGAAATACAACTTATAATATAGTTGTAAATGGTTTTCCAATAACAACATCATCTTGCTTGAATGGAACCACTTGTACTATTTCTATAACCCCTTCAAATCCAGGACTAAAAGTATTGATTTCAGTTAATATTACAAATAGCGGTTTCACTTCATCAGCTTTATCTACAACAGTAACAATGGCATCTAAATTATCTTTCTCAAATGTCACTCTAACATCAACGACAAATAAAATCATTGCCAAATATCATGTCACAGGTGGATATGGTCCAACTGATTACATTATAGCTATCAATAGAACAAGAAACAACTCAATTCAAACTCCAAATACCACATGTATATTCACAGATTTGAACCCAGCTACAACTTACAGAATATTAGTTTCTGCTGTCAATGATATGATATTAACCTCAGCCGATCCAGCTTTTATTACAACCTATCCCAATATCAGTATTCCTACTATATCATACTATTATGTAAACAATACACATATTATTTTAGAGTATAACAGTACTGGAGGAGTCCCGAACCAATCTACTTATGATGTATTTGTAAATGAAAACAACATTTGTAAAAATACTACAATACTTCAATGTTTATTCCCATACTCCCTACAAATTGAAAACTATATCATCAGAGTTACTGTTTATAATGATGATACTTCCAATAGCAATACTCTTCCTATCTACATGTATCCATATCCATCATCAGTTCAAATTCATACAACTCCTAATGTAACAAGCATGTTTGTATATTGGAATGAAAGTTTAGGAGGTGTACCAGACAAAACAATATATAATTCATCAATATCATTCAATAACATTGACTGGATTTTGAAATGTAGTGGAAAACAACTCTTTTGTCAATATGATAGTCTTATCCCAAATACATTATACAAATTCCAAGTTCTTGTAATCAATTCTCTGTTCGAACCAGTTGAAACTACAATATCATCTAGAACCAAAGAAATAATATCATCAAACTCCACTTGTTCCATCAATAAACTTGAGCCCCTCTGCTCAAGCAATGGTAAATGTATTAATGGATATTGTGAGTGCAACAAAGGATGGACTGGAATCTATTGCGAAAAAGAGTATACTTACGGAGATGTCACACCCAATCCTGAGGTACCATCGTATAATATCGTCCTGGAAGGTATTAAATATACCTTTACTCTCTCTAAATTGACTGAAGTTAATTCAATTGGAGTAAATCAAAGAGAATTGGATCTTTCATTATTGAAATGGACACTTGTATCATCCACCAATAACACCGTAAAGAATCCAATGAATGACGAAGATTTTAGAGAAATGAGATATCAGTATTCAGCATCAAATCAAACTGGTTTAGATGTGAATTCAGAAATATTAATTACATTCACTCAATATCTAAAGATAGACAATGAGAGTCCATCAACAACTTTCCCAGTGGAGTTTGGAGGGAAGTACTTGCCCATTCAATTGGGAACTGTTAAATACTTTATGAAAATCAAGAATTGGATCTTCAAGGAGCTGTTGAATACTCTAGAGATATCGAGTATCATCACAAGGCCTAGTGATATTGAGAGGTCGTGCAACTCCGTTAATATTTCATCGGCAATTGAAGTGTCCAGTGATACCGACATTACTATATACAATATTGGTGATGGAAATGGAAACTTTATTATTGGAAGGTTATTGAATTTCGCTATCTTGGATACAGTACCAACATTCATCTCTCACAAGTATGCTGTGAATGAAAGCAATGGAGATATCACCATCACCTCCAATATTCCTTATTTCTCACAAGAACTAGATATTGATCCGGAGTTTGATTTACTTTTGGATGCATATAAATCAAGAGATAACTGCTCAAATGAGAGCAGAAAGTGGAAGATCATAGTTGGAAACTGTAGTTGTTGGTGTTGTTTTGGTTTCAGCTGTAATTGGCGCGATATTTTTTTTACAAAAAAAATTCCAATTTAAAAGACAATCCAAAATGATTCAAATGAAAGCTCCAAGAAAACAACAAAAAAGAATAAAGACTCTTTGTGCCTTCAGTGTATTTTAGAATAATTAACACTCACTTTTACAAATCTTTATTCTTTGTTTTCATCTTCAAACATGTATATTAGTTATTATTTATTGAAAATAATATTATCCTATTTAAATAATGAGGACAGAGTATGCCTAGCTTTGTCTTGTCGTAAATGGTATCACGAAAGAGAAAGTTATTTGTTTTTTGATATCGATTTAGTTCAAGACAATCTTAAAGGACATAACAGCTTTTTAAGAGCTTTTGACAATGTTAGAAAGAAATCTTTAATGACCCATTATGGCAGATCAAGTTTTTATGTCCAATATGATTTAGAGGATTGGGAAAGCTGGAGTGACAAATTTAGAGAGTCAAGTGAATGTAAAATGGTGTTCAGAAATGAAGATTCAGTAATTACAACTGATTCTAGTTCTTTAGTAAAATATCTTCCATCTATTAGACAATGGCCAGAGAAACCTCAGGTTTTAGTACTAGATCAAACAACATGGTTGGAACTGGAACAATTTTACAATCGACCTCTTCTTGTCGGCTCTCTCCCTAGTAAGCTGAGATACTTACAATTTGGACATCGATTTAACCAACCTATTCGACCGAAACTGTTACCTGACAATCTAACAGAGCTTTCTTTTGGATATTCATTTAACAACGAGTTGGGAGAAGATACACTTCCACCATCACTGAAGATACTCAAGCTAGGAACAAAGTTCAACAAACCTCTGTTAAATCTTCCCAATGGACTACTAAAGTTAACACTAGGGGCCAACTTTAACAGCAAATTAGCGCTACCTGATTCAATGAGAAAGTTGTTCATAAGCAATCTATCGAATTTAGAGAAACTCTCTGTCGATTGCGCTAACATTGTCAATAGTTTGATCATAAGATTAGAGATAGGAAATATTGTATCATTTAAGGTCATTGCAGAGTTGAAACCACAAAAAAACCAGATCATCTATAAGCCACAAAGACATGGATCCCAACACAATTATAACTACTTTGTGATTGACGATTATATAAAAGGGGGATTCATTATAAATGAAGAATCAATTCAAAAGTTTGATCAATTTATATTCAATGTCGGCAATAGTGAGAGTAGCTATTATAATTACTTTTGTTTTGGCAGATCTCGATTCTATGTCTTTCAATCCAATGCAAATAAGAATAAACATATAACTGTCTAATCTTTATCTAAACTTTATCGTTAATTTTTAAAAGAGATTGAGCTCCATGTTCTAAAGCATCGATTCCACCATTTAGGAGTGCTACATATGGGAATTTCCAACGTACTAGTTGATTGCAGAAATCTATTCCTTCATCACTACGACTTCCAATTACAACAATGGGTTGTCCACGATATTGCTCTAATGTAGCGGGATTGAATGGCTTTGGAGTCTTTTGTGTAGGACCAGCAGTTTGTGGTTGGGGTTGTGCTCCTCCCATCATATTTGGTTGTTGAAGTGATCCCAGCATATGGTGTTGATTGGTTGGTTGTGGAGTTGTATGAGTATAGTTTATATTTACAGAATTTGGATAATGGCATTGTTGGAATTGTTTAGCTGGTCTGATATCAAGGATTTTAGAGTTTGTGCTGTTGATCAAATCATGTATACCCATACGTGGAAATAGCTCGAGCTTTTTCTTCTCCATTGGAACTTCTTTCATCCACCAGAGTTCGTCATCGATGTTACTCACAGCTTTAGAGATAGTTGTGCTAAGTGGTGTAAGGTTGAATTTCTCCAGTGCATCGCTGACGCATTGATTAATATCTACCGATGGAATCTTTGAAATAGTTTTAATACAGTTTTCCAGAGATGATTTGAGCATTGATGATCGGAATTGGCTCATAATAGAGACAGCAAAGAAATAGGGCAATGAGCTTGGTCCTAGAAGAATAGTATCCCATAGAATGTCAATTTTATCTATGGGTAAAAGGTGTGCGAAAATAGTGATAAACCATGGGATTGCATAGAGATTTGGTTCTAGTTGAACGTCGTACAAATGAATAGAAAGCTCTGGATCATGGTATGAGAGTAGTTGGGTGTAGGTAAGCATGATTTCATTGAGTGCAGCGTAGTTGTTGGGTACATAGAGTATGCCAAGATACTTATCAACAAATGATTTTAGACAGGCAAATGCCTTTGGCTCATCGTAGAAGCAATGAACAACGAAAGGTGCTGCTACACTGTCCAATCCTTGCCAGTAGCAACCTTTGTCAATGTTTAACAAAGACCATGCTTTGAGGATACGGAATAATTGGGTATGTCCACTTGGAGAAGAGAGTAATGGATGATATTGGTGGCAACGTGGAATATCCAACTCGAATTGTTTGTCATTAGGTCCACGTGTATCCAAATTGATAGATCTGAAAGTTGCAACTGCATCCTGTTGAACGACTCCGAGAATCGATGCCCAAATGTCACCACGCAATATTTTGGGAATTCCATGTTTTGCCAGCCTAATGATCTGTGGCTGTGCTTGCATGGCATCTTCAAATGCGTACTTATATAGTGCCTCGTGGAAAGCTGCTAATCTTGCAATTTGGTACTCTAGCTCCTGGTCAGGAGTTCTGAAATTGCCTCCGCTTTGCTGCTTGCTTGTTCCACTTCCAAAAAGATATCCATCACCGCCAATGTTGTCATCCTCCAAAAGCTCATTACGATTAGCATATGCTTGGCGAATACGCTCCACTATTCTGTCGATTGATAATGTGCAAGTCTTGGAGTTATAAAGGACTGCTTTATAGTCGCCAAATTTCGTTTTATGTTTGTTGGTCGTGTGTGTTGATGACATTTCCTTTGGAGACTGGATTGCTTGCAAGTCTCCAAGTGAGCTGGACATCATTGGAGAAGAGGGTCCTGATTTTATAAGTGGCACAAACAGTGGTAGTTTATGTACAGATGGTGAGGGATTGGCAAGTCCTTGTGAAACTAATTCGCGTTCGATATCTCCTCCTGCCAATCTCCAAAGATAGTATAGTTCTGCACCTGAGAAAATGTCTCGGTCCTCACTTATCGAATCTCCAACAACAGCTGCTGCATCAGCTTCAAGATCATCTGGCAAGTCCAATGACTTGACATATGGCTTCTCCACATAGACTGGTGCATATCTATCGGATTTTCTAATGACATCAAAGTATGGATGCTCTAATAACTCTGCTGATGATGGACGTGCCTCTACGTTGACAGTCAAGCAGCAGTTGATAAACTGTACCAGCAAGGTGGGTAAGCAATCCAAACCAGCCGCTGGAGTATTCCTCAAGAATTTCCTCATGTTATTCTGACTATCAAGTAGCTTAGAAATAGATTTGTTGTCAGAGGAGATGGTGGGGCTGCTACTGCCTAATGGACACGGTTCGAACTGTTGTGTCTGAATATTGTAAGTTTGGCTCGCAGGAAGATTGGAAAGATGCAACAATCGATTGAGTACGACCGATGGGTCCTTATCGTACCAGAGACACTGTCCAAAAGCCATCTCCAAGATGATGCAACCAAGTGACCATACATCGCATTTCGGATTACTCGATCCTTTGAGATCTCGTTCGCTCAATATCGATTCCGGTGACAGATTACAAAGATTACCAATTGGAAAAGCAACATTCTCACCTTGATTCGAAAGATAGTATAATGAATAGTTTGATAACTTTATGTTATTCTATTATAATAACAATGATAAGCCAAGTTAGTTATAATTCTAAGATCTGAGTTCTACTTTATAAACATACATTTGAATCTAGTTTAATATTATCAGTTGATAGATTTCTATGAGTGATACGATTATGATGTAAATGTACCAATGCTTTGAGTATTTGATATGAAAATGTACCGATTTGATCAGATGTAAGAGGTCCATCTTTCATTAAGCTAGCTAACGATACTTCATAGTCTTCAGATATTACAAGTATTTGATCTGTTGTTATATATATTTGTAAGATTAGTTTAGCTTGCTTGAATGTAGCTATGCTAGTTGATTACATACCATGGTGTTTCTGAGATGGTTCAGCTGCGATGAATTCACATAGATTCTCGTGGGTCTGAGTAGATATATATTTTCGATTTCGAGAGGATGTCAAAGATCGGTTGATTCAACTGAGTTGGAATACCTGCATCCTCAGATGCATTGTAGGATGGAGGTACAGATATTTGGTTTGTTGTTCTTATTGGACTCGTACTACTACTGCTGCTGTTGTTCTGAAGTGATCTAGGTAGAAAGTTGACTCTATTCTTGAAAAAGAATGGCAATACACTTAGTCTATATCCTTTGGTATCGATAACAGTCTCTTTCTTCTTCTTATTAGGATTCGTTTTGCAATAGACCTCAATACCAAATCTTCTAAAGGTATTCTGTTTAAATAGCTCTAAACTCTGCTTGACACTGTTATCTGGTGCATCTGTGGTAGTAGTAGTTCTTCCACTGCTATTGTTGTTGTCAGCAGCAGCAGCTAAGGAGAAAGTATTGGTACTATTGATTAAACTATCAATATCTAATATAGATGACATATTGCCTCGATGATGAACCAACACCACAACTTCAATGAAAGCTAGGTAGATATCGTAGGGTTCACTGAATTAATTTAAATATACAAAAATTAAAATGAATTCTGATCAGAATTTATTTGGTGAACAAGCCAGCTTGGACTCAACTAGTGATCACGATATCACCTCACAGCTTTAATCAAGTCTTGTCTAGTTTATTTAGTTTAGTTTAGTTGACGAGCCACGCCTGTGAGTTGTGGTTTTGATTTTTTATTTTGGCAACGTAGGAGGTGGACAACGGAGTAAACAAACCAAATGCTTAATTAATTCCGATGAAAATGTCAAAAAACAGATTATCATTGTTGTTGTGTTGTAGGTTGTTGATGTTGAAGAAGAGCTAGAATGACTACGAGTCAAGTGGATGTTGTTGGCATTGAGGTATGTGTAGATAGCTTACATTCTTGTTTGGAGGCTGTTAAAGGAGGTGCCATTCGTTTGGAGTTATGCTCCTCGTTGTTCTTGGGAGGTCTTACACCAGCTATGGATTGATGAAGATAGTTAAAGAGAAACTACCTGATTTTCCAATCAATGTTATGATTGACCAAAGAGAAGGCGACTTTTCTATACAAGAGAGGAAATCGAAATCATGAAGCATGACATTGATATTGCTAAACAACTGTGCTACAACGGTGTAGTGTTTGGTGTACTCAGTGCCAATGGAACCGTTGACATTGAATCAACGAAAGAACTAATAGAATATTCAAAGCCATTGTCAGTTACATTCCACAGAGCCATTGGTAGGTGAAAGATGCTGCGTATACAGAGATGATGAATAGGATAGCTAACTGATAGGTCTGGTTGATTTGTAGATATGTGTAGAGACTATAAAGAAGCGATGAATGCTTTGCTAAGTATCGATGGAATCGATAGAGTTTTAACGAGTGGTTTGGAATCATCGGTGATGGAAGGTATCGACAATATTGCAGACATGATAAAGATGGTCCAATCGTCGGGATCAAAGCTCATTGTAATGCCAGGTGGTGGTGTGACAGAGAGGAACATCAACAAGATTGTAAGGACTCTCAATATCAAAGAAATACATCTTTCAGGTCGTGTTAAGCTAGATTCATCCATGCAGTTTAGAAACACAAGAGTATTCATGGGAGGAGAACTTAGGCAATCGGAATATCAGCTTGCTTATGTAGACCATAACAAGATAAAATCATTCCAATCTGCTGCTTCTTTAACTAAATCAAACTAAATATATTAAACCATCTTGTTAATATGTATATATAAGTTGTTATTATTATTATTTATTGTGTTATTGCTGTTGCTTTTGATGGGTGTTAGCGGTAGGTCTTCTACCACCTCTTCCACCACGGAAACCTTGTGTTCCATCTGGTCCAATTTGGTTGTCTGCTATTCGGATTAGCATTGTTATTCGTATTACTGTTGTTGCTATTGCTGTTGTTCTTGTTGTTTTAAAATGAACCAGGTGAGTAGGTTCTTTCAGTTGATTTCGGGCTATTTATAGGTGGGAGAATTTGAGTTTGGCGATGGCAAATACTGTGGCGATGATACTGATGGCGACGATGTCCTATTACTATTGTTATTAATGCTACTGCCATTGCTATCTTTATCTTTATCATCAGCAAATAAAACAGCTCTAGCTCTTTCGTAGTCGGCCATCTTCTCCTCCAATGTTTTAATTGGCTTTTGTGGAGCACTATCAACTACAACATTATCTTTCTTTCTAGGCAATATCTCTACAGTAATGAAGTAACTCCTATCAGTTATTGATCAATGACTCTCTATGATGAAGTAATACTTACTGAATGCAGGCTTCGATTCATAAAATTGATGATAGTTCTGCAATGCAAATGCCTGATGAGTCGGTGCATTCTCTAGGATATCATTGTTAGAAGGCAATGCAATAGGTGGTTGTTGCTGACTTCTAGATTGTATCTTTTTAACCATGACAGGCTGTGGTAGTGGTGGTGGAATATTATCGAGTTCCTCCCATGAATCAGATGATTTGCTGTTTGTTGCCATGACTGTTGCTGTTGCTGTGGCTGCTGATGTAGTTGTTGATTTCTAAGTTGTATTTTTTTTAGGATATCCCAATGGTGGATAGTCATCTAAATCTTCCCATGACGCAGATGAGGATGGTGTCTTATCATTCACATTATTACCATTCATATTATAAGACTCTTAACAATAGCATATATAATATATAATATATAATATATATCAAAACAAATAAAACACTTTTAAATGTATGTAATTATAAGAATCACAAACAAAACAAACTACAATAACAACAACAACAATAATAATAATATCAATATAATAATATCTATAATGATCTATAAGTTAGTATTAGTTTAATAAGTTGATGATGATATAGTATTCATTAAAATAGGAAGATAACAATATAACAATGATAGATTTACTATGTGCTTCTTTAAGCTATGATATGATACAGTATATTTGAACAAAAGTATAACTAGTTATTGTTGATTAATATTATAATATACTACTGATAAACATAATAATAATAAAAATAATAATACTAAATACTATTAGATTAGATAACAATTAACAATGCTAATTAAAAAATAAAAACGAAATAATTATTTGGAAAGACAGACAAACAACACACTGATTGCAAACAACAAACTTAAATTAAAGCCAGTAAGCTCACTGACAGATACCTGTTTGTTTGACATATAATAGAATAGAGTAGAGAATAGAGTAGAGTAGACAAATGTCTGCGAAATTAATCGATAATAATAGTAACAACAGTAGTAGTAGTGGCAACAGTGGAAATGATGATTATGATACATATTCTAAAATGAATACAACTAGTAATAGAGAGAGAATAGAGACTTTGTTTCTGTTTTCAAAAGTTTGATAATGTTACTGTTGAATGTTTAAAACTATTGTTGAAGAATGAAAGTAGAACTGGTGGTGATAGTGCAGCTTCAGATGAAAATGATAACAACGATATAAACCAATTGCTTTTGGATATAAACAATGTAAAGCATCAGTGTAAAGTCTATGATAGATTTCAATATCAAGGCCAGTGTGAGTGTCAATGGGCAATGGAGTTGCTTATTCAGTCGCTCTACGAAGTAGGTCGGCCATCCGATGCCCTAAAACTTGTGAACAGATACTATCGGAATGGACTTCTCCATGCTCCATTCAGTGTATTAATACTATGGTACGTTGACATCGATTCAGATGACACATCATAATCGATTAATCAATCTGTGTTCAATATATACATCTGATAATATTAACATCTACTTACTTTTTAGTATACATTTGTTGGTTTATATGAAGAGCTATCATGAGGCCAAAGACTTGATACTCAACTACTTCAATAAGATAGACACATCTGCTGATAGTGACAGTGACTCCAACAAAGACCCTTCACAGGCACAGATGGAGCGTGACCAATTAGTAGAGTTACTGATATTCCATGTTATGTTTAGAATACCTGCTATCGATGAAGCCAGACAGTTTCTAAAGACAAACAGCCATCTCTCAGACTGGAAGAGAGAGGGTTTCATCAAGTCACTAGAGGAGATGATTCAAATTAAAGAGACAGAGGAGAAGAACCATCGTGAGCAATTGCTGTTGAAACAGCAACAACAGCATCAACAATTAATCCACCAACAACAGCACCAACACCATCAACAACAACAGAATCAACAACAAGACAACAATGTATCAACACAAGGCAGCAGCAGTAGTAGCAGCATTACGGAGATCACCAGTGGCAATGTAAACCAAACTAAAGCTACAAACAACAGTAACAATACCAAACACAACGGTTTGATCAACAGGATAATAATATTTCTTTTAAAACAACTTAGTGTCAAACGTGCACTGTCGATTTTACAGCGATATATTTCATCGATTTTCATGTACATTAAGAAGTCAATCCTGTCACTTTCCAGTGGCACTAGCCTCATACTGACATGGGCAAAGTCACATCTACCTTTAATTATTTGGTCAGCAATCATTCTACTTAGTCTAAGACATCTTTTAAAGCAAAAACAGAGAAACATTTCGACAATTACTACCCCATCGCATATATCACATCAGCTACCTCAACCATCACCACCACAAAGAAGAGTACAATCAACATCAACACCAACACGAATGAACTCAAGCACAATCTATATACCAACCAGAGAAAGAGACTCGGCACTGGCAACATCAATAATCAAAATAGTCAAATCAACAACAATCAAAACAGTGGCGTTTGGAAGTCAATGAGCGATCTAGTTTCCAATGCATTCAATTTCAAAATTAGATAGTTCTTTTATTATACTACATGTATAAACCGATTCGTTGCAATCTTTGCATTTTAAATTAAAAATGTAAACAAAACCGTCGAACTAATAAAAAAACAATGATGTGATGGACATCACAACATGCTTGTAATCCAAAAAAAAATAAAAACAGTAAATCAGGGTCATCGTGTGTTGTTTGGGTGGAGTTAGGATTTTATCCAAACTTTCATCCCTCTGAAAATCATGATATTTTGGGGGACCAAAAAATCCAAACAACATCCTAAATTGATGTTATATGGTGTATTTAGGATTCCTACCTTGATTTATTCTCGATTTGAGTTGGGTTTAAATTAATCAAAATCGTGATGTATTCCCTTTAAGATGCCAGTCTCCAGTGAATCTATAGATTAACATCAAAACAATATTAAAAGAAAACAATAAATATTGTTTGGCATACAAACACATTTGATGGAACAACAACAATAGAATGAGATATATAAAGATAATAATATTATTATATAGTAGTAGTAATACTATTACTTTTTTTTCAAACTGTTTCATTTATACTTTGTAAGTTTACTTTACTTTAAAAAGCCTCAGAAGAATAATTAACAAAAAGGATTGAATTCCATATAGGTGATAATGAAATAATTGAATATAAATATATTCAAACTGATTTTAGTTTAAGTGGAGTAACCTTTCGTATATCTATACTTATTTGGTCCCAAAATACAACTTTGAACTATACCATTCCTCAATTCATATGTAGTTTTGTGAATAGAATTCAAAATGATAGATATGCTACCATGTGTATTGGCAGTATATCCACTACCTATGGTGACTTTCTAGCTAATGTTACAATCAATGATTCCCTGCGAAATTTCGATTACACTTTAAGTTTGAAAGGTCCAGGTAAGCTATCTCCCATTTTTAAACTTTCAAATACTCATTCTAACCCAAAATGATGCAGCTCCTCCTATGTTTATTAAATATGGTCAGACACGAGCAATCAGATATCCAAACTCCAATTATATTACCATTTACATTCAGACCAATTATACATCAACCCCATATCCTGTTTTGTTTCAGATTCTACCAGCATCAAGTCCTTGTTTCACTTCAACTCCAACAATGACAAATATACCAGGATCAAATGGAATTTATTTTGTCAATGTTTATCTAAAAGCAGTTACAAATTGCAATTCTCTTAGCTCTAGCAATTTACAAATCTCTTTCTCGGGTTTTGATGGTAGTGGAAGTGTTTCTGATAACATACCATCCTTCTTTTCAGGTATGTCAAATTTATCCTATTATAATTATACTTATTAACTTATTATCTATAGCTTCTGGTGTTGCAATGGGTGGGTTTCAGGGATATCCAACCAAGAATCTCTTGACCGACGATAAAAATGCTTATTTCATGGGTCCATTAACCAATCTCAACATCCTCTCAGTTCTATCATTCCAACCGGCAAACTTGGGATATATATTATCCAATACTAAAATAGTAACAGGAGACATCTCAAATACAGGAGATTTTTTTAGGTATTCATAAGCCTACACCCATCCCAGCTGGATGGGCAAATGTTTTATACAGTATTTATGATATAGCAGATGCATCTTCCAAATACTCAGTAATAACATACAATATATCATCAAGTAAGTTCATTTTCTATTTATAAATATAATTTAACATAGAATATAGTTTAACATACTCTTGAATAATTATATAAAAGGTGGTCGATCAACACCAACTATAGTTACAAAACCATCGATTGTAGAATATTTGGAGTTTTCAAGAGTTAATTCCTATTCATTCCTGCTTAGAATGAAAGTTACTTCCACCAATTGTTGTATTTCAATCCAATTCTCAAATGGTGTATCTTTGGACTACAGTGATTCATACAATGGTATATATGAAAAGTAATCAACTATACCTCTGTATCAAATTCAGTGTATACATTGAAAATTGTGGACTATAGTAATAATCTTTATATGTGGAATAGCGAAATAGATTTCACATCTAACTTACAAGTATTTCCACTATTTCCATCAATATGTATGTATATTGGAATGTTTTTTCATGATTTTATTCTCACTTTGACTTTTATATCCATAGACGGTGATAATGTGTTTATCAATAATATTACAATGTTTGAATTTGAAAAGAATGTTGTTTCATCATATATGACTATTGGAACCAATTTGTTAAAATTTAATTTATCAAACTCGGATCCAACAATTGAACCATTCATCATTGTGGATTACAGTCATTTTGAAAATGAGAATAGAACTATGGTATTTAAAGGAGTTTGGAAACTCAACTGCTAAATACTATCAAGTCCCTATTCGAGTACCTCTTAATCTTGCACCAAGAGAAATCGTAGTTCAACTTCCTTTAACAAACTTTTATTCTTCTACGGATCTTTGCATTAAAGGATATAGTTCTTTCAAAGTTCAGACTAATAACTGCGATCAAATGCCTCCAATGATTATTGATAAAGCATTTCTTGTATTAAATCCTTTTGTGTATTCTAAAGATGGACTAATTGGTTGGAGTGTGAATATCCAAGATTCTGGACTAAGTTATTTTGACTATGGAGTATTCACAATTGCAAATAATATTGACTTGTCAACTTTCAATGTTACTATTTTCAATACTGGACAATTATCTGGAACAGTTAAATATAATGTTACATTCTTGGTGAACTCAACTACTCCAAGTCAAATTTTTAGAATTCAATATGTTTCTCTCGTAGATATTTCAGGCAATTTTGCAAGTAATAGACCAGGAGAGTTGAATATTTTCGATCCACTCATGTTGATTGAATTCGATGAGCGATACCTAGATTTTAGAAATAATAGTAAGATATATATCAAATGAAACAAAGATGAGTTTATACCAACCTGTTTCTATTCCAGTGCAACCAGCAGATACCAGCTATCCTGAAAGACTCTATCTTGACTTCTATCCCAAAACTATTAATGTCAGAGATCCTAATCCTCAAAAAAGAACCATAACTTTAAAGGGAATTTTTAGAAGTAATATAAGTGGTATTGCAGTTTCGAAAATTCCAACTGCCTTTGCAAATTTTAATGGAAAAGAATTAACTTTTTCCTTAGACAATGTCCAACAGTTCAATTTTTCAACTGTTTCTTTTTCGAAATCATATGTTGTTCCTTATGGATTTGCCCCTACATCAAACTGGACATTCGTAGTTTCTTCAATTTGTTCTAATTATGGAAAGTGTTTTACAACTAATATTGTCACACCTCTTACTTTATTGGACTCAGAAGGTATATCAATTCTATCTTGTACCAATTCTACGATAAAATATTTACTAACATTATTATTTTAGATAAACCTTATTTGGAATCATTTAGTGAAATAGATGATGACAGACAAATATTTATATATGGAAGAATGTTTGGTTTTGAAAAGAATGATTTTAGTGGATATGTATCATATAACAATGGAGAATATCAGGCTTTCCAAGTTGGATATTTTAGCAATGTAGTATTCTCATTTAATATTCAAACTGGAATGAAATCTGCCAAAATTATTGTTTTCAACAAAAGAGGATACTCAAACACATTGAGCATATATGGAAACAACTCAATTACTCCAACTTTACCTCCTGATAAACACCTGCGGAGATCCAAAATGTGGTGGTAATGGAGTTTGTGTTGGCGGAAATTGTCAATGTAATGATGGATGGTCCAGGCCAAGCTGTACATCAAAGATTATTATCATTCCACCACCCAATGTTGACCCCCAATCACCAACATCTACCAGCAACATCACGGATTCAAAGTTTACTACAATTATAAAGATAGAATATCTTTATGAAATCGATCCAACATCACAAATAGTTAATCAATATAAGTTGGATGGATGGAAGTTGTTCAACTCACAAAACTCTAATGACAAACTACTCCAATACAACTATACATCAACTATCAAGGAAACTGGAACCAATGTTACTGTAATTATTCAGTGGTTTGGTGAGTCACAGGTTATACAGTTTGCAGGATTGAACAACACCATGTCAAAAGGATCTATCAAATATACTGTGATTTTTAGATCACTATCCATTTCGATCACCTCTCAACTATCTTCAGGTGGTGATGGATATTGAAGTAGTTGAGATGGATGAAAATGGATGTATTGATCAATCTACATCTCCTAAAACAAACGATATCCAATGGGTAAAGTTGAGAGTAAATGATCAAAGTTTCTTTTGTAGATTCCTAAACAGAGCAATGATTGACAAAAGAGCTTCTACCATCACCAATACTCTCCTGGAGTTCAATCAGACAAAAATCAATCCAACTCTACAGAGTAAAGTTGGAATGAATGTTTCCATTCTATGAAGATGAAGTCATTATTGATCCAGATTTCAGCATCATTCTTGAAAATGATATTGATGATAATGGTATTTGTTCAGGCAAAACATCAAGAAATACAAAATGGAAGATGATAGTCGGTGTTGTTGTTGGATGTGTTGCTGGTGTAGCAATTCTTATTGGTATTATAATTTATACCTACAGAAAGAAGAAAGAATCAATAGAAGAAAAAAGGATTGGAACTAAATTAAGACAAATTAAGTAAATTTAAAAATAAACAAACAAGATTTAGATATAAAATATATATATTTATTAGTTACAAGTTTGATTTAGACAGATTATTATAATAGGTTACAAAAAAAAATAGTCAATTTATATTAACTTGGGTTCCAACTTTGTGAGATTTAAAAAACAAGTCGCCTCTTTATGGAGTTATAACTAACTTATTTGAAGTCTTGTAGGCAATGTATTTACCCTTGTAGGATGAGAAAAATCTAACTTCAAATTCACCTTGTGATTCGTTTGGAGCAGCCAAACAGACAACACCATTACCAGTACCATTGGTGTATTTAGAATCAATATAATTTTTGTTGTTCTCTTCACCGACTTTATAGAGACCGATCCAATCTGATGATGATGGCACAACAGTATTTACAGAGTATTCAACTTTAATTTCTTTACCTTTGGAAATAATTGGTGTTGTAACTAAAATTTGGTCCAAATCTATTGATTTATGAATAAATTAGTATTTGAATATTATTTGTGCTTTACTCTAGACTTACCTAAAATTTCAAAAGCAGCGACGACTTGTTCATTATATTTGGTTGGGTAAACGAAGTAACGAATAGTGTATTCTCCTGGAGTTCTTGGTGACTTGAAAATAGCAGTACCGGTATTGTTGGCATATGTGGAATCAATGTACTTCTTGTTACGCAATCCCTTTGAGTATAAACCGATCCAATCACGGTTGGAGATGGATGAAGGAGCAACTACATCGTACTTAACATGGATTTCGTCACCAACAACATGAGCAGTAAGGTTAACTTGTGGACCAATTCTGATTGAATCACTAGTTTGGAGGAGATCATATTTATCCTTGAAGAGTCGAGCCTCATAGTTACCTGGAATGATACCTGGATATGTGATCGATCCCTCATTTCCACCATCGACAACTTTGTAGGTGAGATAACGTTCATTCTTTGGTTGATGAGTTGGATAGATACCAATCCAACAGTGGCTGTGAATTTGGTTGCCCAAGTTGTATTGGACAACTATGGTATCGGCTTCAGTACCACGAGTGAGCTTCAATGAGACTGTATGAGAAAGCTTGGTTTGTTCGATAAGCTCTTCCTTGCTGAGCAATTCCTTCTTCAACTTTTCTTTTTCACGTTGAATAATTTCCAACTCAAGTGCCTGTAACTTTTGCAACTCAAGCTTTTGACGCTCCAATTCTTCGATGTGCTTGACGAGCTCAAGTTCCTTTTGTCTCTTAGTCTCGATTTCGTGCTTCATCAACTGCTCCTCAGATTGATTCTTTTGTAAGGTATCCAACTTGACTTTGAGCTCCTCAAGTTGACGTTGATCTGCATCGTGCAATTTCAAAAGCTCTTTGTTACGCTCAAGCTCCTTTTGTCTCTTAGCTTCGAGGGCTAGTTGCTGTTCGATGAGTTCTTTTTTGTTGCTTCTCGAAAATACGCTTTTGTCTCTCAATTTCAACTTCTTGCTTCTTCTTTAACTCCAAATCCATCTTTTCTTTTTGCAATCTAGCATGCTCAGCTTGCTCTTCGAGCTTCTTACGCTCAGCTTCGTGTTGTAATAAAGCTTGCTTCAAGGCAATACGCTCTGCTTCAAGCTTGGCAGCTTCTTCTTGTTCTCTTTGGAGTTTCTCTGCAAGCTGACGATCACGTAGCTCTTGTTCCTCAGCAGCTTTCATGGCCTTTAAGTGTTGTTCTCTTTCTTGGTCTAAAAGTTTAAGTAATCTATCATGCTCAAGTTGCTCGGCTCTCTTCTTTTCTTGCTCCTGTCTTTGCTTTTCTTGCTCCTGTCTAATCAATTCCCTGCTCACGCTTCAAGAGTGCTAATTTCTCTAATTCACGCTTCTCTTGCTCAACTCTCTGTTGTTCTAATCTTTTCTTTTCCAATGTGTCCCTCTCTTGCTTCTCCTTTTCAGCTGCAATCTTTTGTTGTTGGATCATTTGTTGATGTCTTCTTAATTGCTCTTCCTTGGCAAGTCTGAGTGATTCTCTTTCTCTCTCCATTGCTTCCATGACACGTTTTTGCTCTTCCAAAGCTTCATCGGTGGTCCAGCTATGAACAATTTGTGCAGTTTCATGGATCTTACCACCAGTCTGCTGATAAACATCAAAGATAGCTGATTGTTGCATTGGATCGATCTCACCTACAATATTCTTAATCTCTTTGTAAACTTGACGTTTATCATTGAGGATTGGTTGAGGTGGTCTAGCTGGAACAGGTTGTGGTTTTGGTTGTTGAACTACTGGTTGCTGTACTGGTTGCTTCTTTGGTGGTTCAGTTTCTGCTAACTCAGCAGCAGCGGCATCGAATTTATTATTATGTTTAGCCAATACCTCTGTGATTGTCTCTTTATCAAAGAGTGTAAAGATATCTGCCAAAGCAGTAATCTTCATATGTAAATCTTCCATTGTTCAAATCTATATCTAACAATAAAATTTAAATCTTAACAGTTAATAATGATAACAAAATAATGTTTGATTTTTTGTTTTTGTGCTATTATTATATTATTATATGTATTATTATTATTATTATTATTATTATTATTAAACGTATGAATTTACTATAATAATAATTATTATTATTATTATTTACAACAAAATTTAATTAGAAATACCACACAACTCACTTCAAGTCACAAACACACATGAAAATATGAGAAATTATGTAATTATGTAAATAATTAAAATAAATCAAATTTAATTCTTTGTTTGTTTTTTTGAAAAAATAAATTATACATACATACCAATGTATAGAGATAAACTATTATTATTATTATTAAATATATATATATCAAATAATTGTAAAGTGAAAACAATTGAATGATTATTTGTTTGTGTTTGTTTTTGTTGTTGCAAAAAATTAAATTTTTAATTTCTCTGTAATTTCTTTATTCTTCAATTTTTGCGAATGGGGACTATTTTTTTTCAATTAAATTAATAATAATACAACAACAGATTCGAAAAATTTTTTTACCTCCACATCCATAGAATTTAATTCGACTCTTGTTGATGCTGAAAAAATTAATATTTTTACACAAATAAATTTATCTAAATAAAAAGAAAAATATTTTAATCATTGTAATCATGGTATGTATTAATAAACAATATATATTAGTATAGATTTCATTGTTTTGTTTCTTAAAATGAAAGTTGTATTGTGAATGAGTGAAACTTTAAGAAGTAGATGCATTTTTCACTGAGTGATGCAAGTAACAAAAAATAAATATTGAATGAAATATATATCTTATCTTATAGATGATAGTGTTTTTGAAGTGGATGGAAATTGATAGAGATGTTTTCATAGAAGTGTGCTATTCATACTCCTACAGATATAATTTATAATATTATTTGTAATTTTTAATTATATAATTTTTTTTTATTTCTAAATTTTATTATTATAGTTTACTTGATACAATGATTATAATACTAAATTCAATCTCCATCAAATTTCATTAAGATTTCATCATTTAATATTGTAAACAAAGAACAAGTTTGAGTTTCTATTTAGTCAAAGAATGGCAAAAAAGCAAACGAAAGGCTATAGAAATTGAAAATCTACAAGATGAGAGTGATAATGAAACCTCTCATCGTGATAAGATTAAAAGAGGTGAAGAGACTGTTAAGTACGTCAATAAAAATAATATCTTTGCATATTTTATTAATTCTTGATGAATTTTTTTCTATTTAGATGGGATGAGCTTCAGGTGATTTTGGCTAATCGTAAATGGACAGGAATAAAGAATCCAATATTAAAGATGATATTAAGACTCATGAACCAAGATGGATCCAAGTCGAAAAGAATAAGGATCCTTTTTATTACTTTAGCCTTCTGGTTAACAAAACTATAGTAAATGCATTTGTTAAAGACACTAACCAGAACTCAAACACGAAATCGAAATTAAAACCAATTGAAGTATACCATTATATTGCTTTAATATTGATCTCTGGTGTTATGGGTATGCGATCGTGGAAAGATATATTTTCCAGAGATGAATTTCACTACCAGTATCCACTAAAAGGTGAAAAAATGATTCAACGTCAAAGAGTCACCAGAAAGAATAGAAGGTGCAGAGAGAAATAAAGTACTTAAGTTATACGATGATACCAAGCGTTCTTTGAATCAATTCAACCAACTCGCCACCAACTACTGGCACCAATCTTCCCAAGATAAGGTATAAAACATCAATCATTATCTTGTTTTTTATTTAATAATACAATAAATATCAAAATTTAAAGCATCTTGCAATTACTTTAAACTATATATATATTAAAATCAAATATATTTAATAATAATAATATATAGATATGAAACAAGTTTTTTTTATGTATAAAAATGAAGTGAACTTACAACAATACCTTGACTAATTATCTGTTGGTAGAACACGTGTTATTGGGAATTCTAAATAATAATAATAATAATATTATTATTAATATTAATCAATGTGACTCATCTAAAGCTTAAGTTAGTTGATTAATAACGTATCTCAACGCCATGAGAAAGAAAGTGTGGTGTATCTACACATGTGATGTGTGAATGAAGTAATATACATTAACACTGTGGTCTTAATATTGTACATTATGTTTTTTTGGTGTTCTTGCAGTTGTTTCGCTAGTTGATGAATTCCTCTGAGGGTATTTCTAATTGGGTGTCGTTTAAAATGACTTGAAGAAGTTTGATTTGACTATTGCGCATTGATTGAGTTGAGTGAACAGCAGGTATCTAGGGTCTCTGTTGAATTCATTGTCTAATCGTCTTAAGGTAAATTTATCTTTGATGCCATCTTCACTCACGGATATGTTGAGAACGGTGCTCGGCAGTGTGTCATTTGAGAGCGATTGACTTAAAATATTGATGGGAATGTTCAGTGATCGAACTGACTTTGGGAGCCAGGTCAGCGACTTTATATAGACGATAGTAGATGAGAACGACTCAAGTGTATCTGGCAGAACTAGACACTCCGAAGAGAGTCGGGAGATCTTGACGTGTTTCACGCTGCTAGGTATCATATTGAGCCTTACATTATTGAATGACTCTGGGTACGACTCGAATGCCAACTTGGTGACGGAGGCTGGTATCAAGGAGCTGTCTATTTTCTGCCTAAAAGTCGGCAGAAACTCGATAGACCTGAGCGAGCTAGGCAGCTTGTGAGTGAACTCTGTATTCCAACATCTTGAAGGTGTTCCAATTGAGAGTTTCTGCAGAGTAGTGGGTATATAAGTGTTGCTGTTATTGTTTTCATCGGAAACACGTAGATGCTGCTGTGGATCGTAGAATATTAAATTACCAACATAAGAATGCAACTTAAGCTCTTTGAGTGTCGCAGGAAGAGCGCCTTTGACTAAAGGGTGGCTGTAATCTTGCTGATTGAGACACAGATACTCAAGTCCGTGAGGTAGAACACCAATGTCAAAGAACTGGTTGAATCCAAGTGTGAGCTTTCGGAGAGAATTTGGCAAGAAGCCTCGCTCCAACCTCTGATTGAAACAGCTCAGTCCCAGCCATTCGAGATTTTGAGGCAATCTTGCATTAATTCCAAAACACTGTTGTCCATTTGGAAGTTGATGAGAGAATGCCAACGACAGGCTCCGGATTTGGTTTGGTAGCGGACAGTCGATTGGGTTGCACAGGATAGAGAGAGACCTTAATCTATGAATTGCTGGCACATCCATTATATCGACACGCCAAGTCAAAAGTATCTCATCAATCTCCTTGGGAATATCGTTTTCTTTTAGATCCAAGAATGCATCTGATTAAGTTAAAGCATTAAGATCGCCTGTTATATGATATTGAAGGGCATAAGTGTATATTTACTTTTGTTAAGAGTGATATTGTTGGACAAAGAGTCGGGTGCTGCAGATTTCCAGTCAGTGCCAATCAGTCTTGTTATTTTGAAGGTTATATTTTGGGGGTCGAATGCTTCGATTTGACCAGAATATGAAGCCAGTCTAAGGTTTTTGATGATATAGCTGGTCTTTTTGATGGTAGGAGATAGTGCTATATAGAGGTATCTCTTTCGATTCTCATAGAGATGCTTGCAAACCAAAGAAACACATACCTTATCAATGCCAGCTTTTAAATAGTCAACAATAATCTTGAGTACAACAAATGGTAGATTGGACAATAGTATTATCGGAGATTTGCTTTTATTGAGATTACCTCTTTCCATATTCAATTTCGTGATTAGATTCATATGGACAAAGTTCATTTACAAAACAGGACAAAAAATCAAAAAGCAATTTGCTGATTGATTGATGTAACCCCACAAACAAACAGTTGGTCGACTTGAATCATTGTATCAATTTTGTTACTAATGCAATGGTAAATAGCCATCTTGTATCTTTAGATTATGATAAAATGAATATACATTTAATGAGGTTAGGGAAATATCTTGTTTCTGATACCAGGTTCATTCCTTCAAGCTTATAAGTCTTTGTAAAGATAAGTTAGTTCATTTAATAAGTTACAGTACTGGTCTTGACTGTGTAAATTGTGCATCATAAGGATCGACGTCAAAGAAACCAGAGCATCGAATGACTTCACATTCAACATTGATAGGATTACTTAATAATGTTAAAGGTAATAATCAATTGACAATTCCTCTAACTAAACTCTACATATCATACACTCAATATAATTAAACAAGATTGCAGAACATTTCTAGAACACTTGAAAGTATAATATCTTGCTTGTTTGCAAAAAATAATTAAATATTTTTATCGGACTCACAGCCATCATACTAAGGATTTTAACTTGTAATGATAACCGCTAATAGTGATGCTATTCAAAATAGAAAAGTACAGAACATCAATCAATATCAAATCAAAAGTTAACCAATAGATTATATGATTGTATAGGGTTACATCTATTTTGATGTAACTCTCTTTTATAAATAACAACACACTGGCGGTTGTTATTTATAATAATAAAACTATAGTTTAAGCATCGTCATTGACATTTATTTAAAAGAAATTTAATAGAAAAAAGTAGTTGCTTTTGCTCAGAAGCAACTAACATGTCACTGTCTATCTCTCTATTTGACACACCACACAACTCGTTCATTCAAGTTTGTTAAAAACTTAGGAATTTAATTTCCAAAATAAAGTGCAAAGTTTGCTTTACTACTTTTGTGCTTGCTTGATGGTTTGGACATCAATTAAATTTAACATTCATTAATCATCATCTTTTAAAATAGTTTTGTTAGTAATACTTTTTTTTTTAAAGGTTTTTGTACAAATAAATATATATCTTATTTGCTCATCAAATGAATTACTATAAGTCATTGGCTGAATATTATTTAAGTAGAAATGTTAGGTATTTGAAGAGCTTTACACCTTTTACATTGGAGGTGGTCAGCCCAGAGGATATGACTGTCTCTTGGCTAGAGTGGGCTCTCAATGGCAGTGATAAGCTATTCAAGGAATACAAGCTTTTTGCAGTTCAAGGTCGAGGAAAAGGTCACTGGTGGCACTGTCAGTGACATCACTAGAATCTCGTTGGAGTGGCAACTGCGCAACCCTGCCAAGCCAGGCCAACTACAGCCCCCTACCACCGTCTTGTCCAAGTGTATGAAGCAGGACTTTGTCAACTTCCGTATCGCCCAATCAATGTCGTTCCACAGAGAAGCTTGGTTCTTCTTGAATTGGCAAAAAATGGATCTAGGTGTAAACATCATGCCATATTGCTACCATGCATCTATTTCCTCGGACCAGTCCAACTTTATCATTCTTATGGAGGATCTCGGCAATGGAAAGGCTTACAACGGAAGCAAGCTCCTTGGAAATCAGTGTTGGGGCGAGTCGAACGAAGGTTTGCCAAAGCATCTTCACCGTTTCACCTTTGATCGTGTGGCAATGGTTGAGGAGATCTTTATTACAATGGCTGACTTCCACGCTAAGACATGGCGCAGAGAATCGCTCCTTGACATTGAACAACTCAAGTACATCAAGTGGTTAAGAGGAGAGAATCGAGATATGTGGGAGAAGGGTATCAGCACCATTAAAGATACTGGTCTACAGTGATGGATAAGCATAAATCCAAAATCTCAAAAGTAGTAATTGACACCATGGAGCAAGCATTGTCCAATACGAGCTGGGAGAAATTCCAGAGCAGGTTCAACGTCAATGTCAACCCAAATTTGGCATACTGTTTAATACATGGAGATTTCCACGGTTCTAATCTCTTGTGGAATCCTGATCCAGCATCTCACCGCAAATCTAGCTACGACTCAGAGAATGATGACCAAGAAAACTCAAATGTAGCAGCTCCATCCTCCACTCTTCCACCATTCTACTTGATCGACTGGTCTGAAGTTGGAGTATTCTGTCCATTTACAGACTTGGCTCAGTTTTGTCATTTCCAATGTTGAGATCTCTTATCGCCAGATGAATGAAGAGAGAATTCTTCGTTTATATTGGGACAGATTGATTGCGAACGGAGTCATCAACTCCAAAGACTACCCTTTCCACTTGTGTTTTGAACGCTATAAGCTTGGTGGTATAGAGCGTTGGCTACAACTCTTAACACTGATGGTACCATCACTACCAGACTTAGCAGTTGAATATTTCAACAACCAATTAGCTTCTTTTATCTATGATCACAGAGATTCACTGAATCCAGATGACATAGCATTGATGACAGCCTATCCATTGGATGAATTGCAAATACACCTCAACAATTAGTTTACAATAATATCATATTCCTATGAATAAATTTAAACATTTCCCCATTTACCACTCCCCTTTCTAATATCACTCTTAGTTAATCAAGATGAGTGCAACGTTTCCCCACTTCGCACCATGACAATATCAAAAAAAGTAAAAACAACACTGATGTTGATGATCATGTGGTTTAATTTAATTAATATAACTTACCCCCAGATTTATTCATTCACTGAATGACTTAAAAATTATGATTATTGTTTGATTTCAAAATGAAATCAATCTAATCAACTCAATATTGGTTGAAATTATTCAATTTACCTATTACTAATAAGTTGTATATATATTTCTAATGTGTTTTTAGTTTCTTTCTCCAATCAATAATGGCTGATGAATACAATATTAGATATAAGCCGGATAGGTCTGAACCTAGGCAAGAGTATGTCAACAAACATACAAAATGGTTTGTAAAACAAATACTAATTTCCTTAATTTAATTAGACCACATTGGACTGCTTGCAAGAATAGTGTCATGGAGGCTGAAGCTAGAAACTTTTCATTGGGTGGTAATGGGTAAGTTAACAGATTCTTATCATAACCATACATAAAACTTTATTAACTCATTTAAAATGTTGTATTAGCTTTACACCTGGTTTGTTTACTCAATCTGAAGGTGAGAAGCTAGCTAATTGGCATAGAACTGGTGATTATTATTGTCCTATAAAAAATGAAACCTATAATAGCGGAAGTGATGTTTTGACTGCCATCAACAGAGAAAGGAGGGCTGAGAATGCACAACTTGGCAGACCAGATGACAATGTGATTTGTCTTCATCATATTAATTCGCAAAAATATAATCCAGAGTATGCTAATGATCCAAGAAATATTTATTTGCTTACTAGAGAAGACCACTATGGAGGTGACCAAGGCCATCGTGGTGGACCTACCCAAAACGAAACAAGTGGACGTCTTATGGACAGAGATGCTGCCAATGATTTGAGGGAAAGATATATGGCTCAAAATAATGCTGAGAGCTCCCAAAGACAAGCTAGAATCAATGAAATAACTATAAACTTTCAACAAAATGTCAAGATGTCCGGACTAGAAAAGTCATATAATAGCAGCAACCCTAATGGTCAATTCCGACACCCTTCGTCGGCTACAAGAGGAGGTTCCATGGAAGGAGAAATTGGTGGAGTTGCAGTGACCTCAAGTGATTACTTCAAAGATTGGGACAAGAATGTGAATTGTTTCAACCAATCCACTCATACAATTTGCATTCCTAGAGAAAAAGATGATGATGGATCTGATTGGCTATCAAATGATTTCTCTCAGATCGTCATTGAGCTCAGCAATGCCATACTTCAATTTGGTACAATTCCATTCTTTTCACTTCATTTCAACAATGATGGAAGCATGTATACGGTTCTTCACCCAGCATACCACAACACATTGGTTGGAAAAGTCATTATGATGCTTGATTATTACATGAAAGGATTCATAAATGGAGGTTTCATTAGGGAACATTATGCAGTGAATTGGCACAAAGGATCAAAAACACTTGACCCTTTCGTTCTAAAATCACATACTATAGATATCAAAGAAATGATTACCAATGGCAAATGGAAGAATATCAAGGGTCTTGAAAATTACAAATCACTTCGTGAAAGGGCCTTCGAAATAGGTCTTGAAGGTGAAAATGGACTTGAGGACATTGAGAAAGAAGATCGATTCACTACTTCAAGAAAGGCATTCTGGATCCGCCGAAGACCATGCTGCTATCCAAGCTCTTTTGAAAGCACTTGAGAATCTCAACAAGATATCAGGTCTAAAATATCAAACTTCTTTTAGAATTCTTGCATCCGAAAAATCTGCCCAATGTGTTGACGGAGTTTGGATGGTTGATGGAGACTTTGAAGTGAAGTATTCAATCGATCCAACACCACAATATCGTATTTATCTTGAAGCATATCAAACAGTATTTGGAACAACACCACTCGAACACCAACTTCAAGAGATTTTGTACCAAGAAGCTGCAACTGCTATTCATGATCAAATGCCACTACTTCCACCATGTCGGCGATACTTCAGATTGCTCAAGCAAATTTCTTTTCTTTCAACATACATATCCACTTTGAAAAGTGCTGGACAAATTCCTTCTGTTGTTCAACTTCAGTGTAAAACAATTGAAAGGGATTTTTCAACACCAAGCATACTTCCACCACTCCCAGTAAGATACTATACAACAATCAATTTGGAGTTAACCGTTAGTGATATTGCCGTTGGAATTAAAAAGAACCTACATTTATATACTAAATTGAATTCATACATTGATAATCGTTTCAATGATCGGTATGTCGTGGATGATCTAAAGGATGATATTCAAAGATTGATCCTAGAAATCTTAAATGATAAGATGAACCACCCAAGCGTATATGAAGGGAGTTTCCATACTCAAATTGTAGAGATGGCTCGAACATTTATTAGGATTGTTGATAATTTGGTTGTACAGAAAACATCAAAGATTTATAATATTTTACTTAAAGAAAAGATGAAACCAATTCTTGAACTCCTTGAGAAATATGATCGGTTTGGTTCTCAATATGTAGTACCCTGGCCAACAGTTGAAAATCTTAACATCGACCCTAATGTAGTAGCCAAATTCCAGTCTGATTTGAAGGATTTATCAATTTCGTATGACGACCTAGAACGTAGTGCCAGATCTATTCAAGAGGCCTGTAAAACTCAAATTTTTTCAGAACATTGTAGTGGTTGCAATGGAAATATCAATAATCACAGAAGGAATCTCAAAGTGGTCAATAGTAATTGCAGAATTCAATTTATTACCAAACTTTTGGAACAATATGAAAACGATCTAGAAGTTTTAAGAGAGAAATTGAAAAACAAAAGTTTCTTTCAGAGATTGTTCTCATCTAAAGCTAAAGAGTTGAAGCGAATCAAGAAGATCATTGGCAAGATTTTACGAGGTTCAGGTTCAACTATTAACGAACACATTGGAACCACACTTCCTGGTTGGGAAGCCCAAGTTACTGTAAGCATGAATTCCATAGGTCTTTATTCCACAGCATTAATGGATTTCCTCGAGGATGAACTCCAAGATTTCGCAAAGAATCTATTTTCATTAATCTCAACCAAAATGAAGCATGTGGATCTCTTGAAAATAGCTGGTGAATCTCGTAACGATTTAATCTTTGGTTTATTGTCTAAACAAGCTACCTTATTTGAAACCAATACCGCTGCTAGTTGTTCTACTTTTCTCAAAGATTTTGCAAAGAAAATCGACTCATTTCAATCTTTTTTACAAAAGGAAAAAGTTCAGGATTACTACCCATTTCCAAATTGATTGTACCAGACAAGTCATATTATGATAATGGAAAACATCAAAGAGTTTGGGGTGGATGTGGACTTGTTCTAAATCATTTGGAGATCCAATCGAATTTCATAGGTCTAACCGAAGTACAATCAAGTGTCTTTTCTAACAATGCCAAATCGATATCAAAAGATCAAATGCTACAATGGGTACATTTCAGCCACGAAGAATCAGCATTTTCTGCAATTTCTTTTGATGTTTGCCAAATTGATCAATATGGTTTACCTCCTTCAGAACAATCCCCTATGAAAAGTCAAATCTCAGGATTCATTTCTAAGTTGAGTGACAGTAAATGCGATATTGATGACCGTGTATATCTTGATTTCCTCATTCAACTCAAACACAGAATTACAGAATTAGATCAATTTAATAATTCTATGTTAAATTTGGTAGCAATTGGAGGAAGATCAAATCTAATCCAACCAATTATTCAGAATGATGGGAAAAGAATATATAGAACACCAAAATATCTATGGTATGACACCATTAGCCAATGCAGTGCTTTATGGTCACCTCCAAACAGTCAAAGTCCTCTTGGAATGTGGTGCAAATGCCAATTGTGAAATCTCATAATCAAATGTTCCCACTGTTTTCATCGGTAAGCTATATAATGAACTAATTATATCGAATTATTCTTCTTAACATTTCAAACTCAATATTGTTAGATTATTGAATGCCACAGTACTATTTCTAAGCTTTTAATCTCGAGTGGAAAGTGTAATTTGGATAAACAGTGGCAAAAAGGTGATACTCCACTCCATGCCGCATTAACAACAGGACAAATAGACATTGCAAACTATTGTACAAATCAGGTGCGAGTACCTCTATCCAAAGAAAAAGTGATTCCTTTACAGCCATTGAGTTAGCATCTAAACTTTCTTTGTTGGAATTCATTAAGGAAGTTAGATATTTGCAAAAAAATATTCCTCTTCCAACAAATGGCACAGCACTCCATGTTGCAGTAGAATTTAACTCATTCCAAATTGTTGATTTCCTACTTGAAAGAGGCTGGTCTGCTTCAATTCAACAACTAGATGGTCAAACACCTTTGATGATAGCTTTGAAAAAATGTCATCCAGAGATTGCCAATTTAATCCTTTCTAAATGTGGGGATAAATGCAATATCAATCCTAATGATCCACCATCTGCAGCCCACAAATCTCTTCCTAGCTATATTCAGGAGCAATGCATTGAATTATACAAATATCGAACCTATATCAATTCAAGAAAACAAACTGCAACCATGATTGCCCTTTCTAAAGGATACACAGATATTGCATGCAATTTAATTTTAAGAGGAAAAGAGTCATGGCAACATAAAGATCAAGATGGATTAGGGATTCTTGATTATATTATTCTCTATGGCGAAGCTGGTCTATTAGAGAAAATACTGAATCATTTTCCAAATTTAAAATATCGACTCTTCTCTTCCAAATTCTTCATCCTCCTACTTGGCTTGGTCCTTGATGCAAAAGAAATTAGAGTTGGCCGATGTTCTCATCAAAAGGAACGCTAAGTTCTTCTATTCAGATCCACAATGGACCAGAAAGCAATGGCTGCACGTTCCAATCACTTTGAAATGCTGTCTAAATTTATAGAATCACCCAACAAAAAACAAAATCTTGGACCTTGGCCCATTGGTCAATAAAAAGAGCCTCTTGGAAATTGCCGTTGAGAATGGAAGTACCGAATGTGCTCAAATTTTATTCAAGCTAATGAAATCAAGAAATATCACTATAAAATCTATACTCAACTCCAATGGAACAGAATTGATCTATTATGCTATCAAAGGAAGATCACAAACAACGATTAATCTGGTAATAGGATGGTACGATGATCTCAACATTCGATTGAACAAAAAAAAATCATACGATCATTGGCTTGTTGATGGCCACCAACCAAATTTCTTTGATACCATTGTTCCAAAACAGGGGATTGAAAATGACTCATTTTGGTATCAGTGCTGTAAACAAAGCAATTCAATTTGACAATATCAATGCAATCCAAACTTACATCAAAGAGGCAAACATTGAGCTCTTAAAAACAAAACAAATACCCTGGGACATCTCTTCTATTTAAATCTTGGATTGAGAGCAATGATCAAACAGTGCACAGATATACTAAAACAATTTTCCAATGAAATTGATATGGCATTCAAGAATATCGACATTTCATCAGTGGAAGTTTCCAGTATAATCAAAGAAGTTGCAGAACCTTTCTTGATCAAATGCCTTAAGAATTTCGAAAATGAGAAAATCGAAATAATATCTAAATTGCTGTCAATTCCAATTTCAGAGGAGACTATCTCCGAGTCACTATATCTTGTACTCAAAATAGATAATCCACTCTTGATTTCCTTTTTCCCAAAGCTAGACTATAATAAGCAATATGTATTTTCAGAAATTGATCAACCAATCACTATCTATCAATACATTCAAAGTTGAATGCATATAAGTGTTGGTTAGCACTTAATGATTATCCTCCTGTCAATATTGATGCTCCAGAGTCTTTAGAAATCAGCACAGAACTGTTGAGTAAGCTAGAGGAAGATATTTCATTAAAGGATGATATCAAAATTCTAAATACTCTCAAACAATTGAGAGGCCTACCAAAGATCCAGTTTCTTGAAAAAAAATACCCCACTATTGCACATGATTTTCTCAACAGGTTGCCCTCTTTCATTCCAATACTGCCTCGACCAAGGATGTGACCGTTTTGAATTATCAGATGGATATAATATTCTTTATGTTATTGCGTCCAATCCTTCCAGACTAGGACAACTATTATGCTTACTGGAGAAAAACTATACAGCAGAACAAATCGAATGTCTATTTTATCAGAAGAAAGAATCCTGTGGATACTCATTTACATACTTTGTTTTTTTTACTCAAGAACTTTGTTTGTAATTATAAGTTGCAAAATAGTTACCTATCATGTACCAATTCCACTGAAAAGGATGCTGTCATAAGATTTGCCAATATATTTGGAATTGCCCTCGATATTTCTAAAATAACAGAAGAGAATGATCAAAGTTCTAATCAATCTGATCAAGAAAGTAAAAGGAGGCTATCTGGTAATTCTCATTTTCCATTCCAGCTTATTTTGTTAAACCATCCCAGAAAGTTCAAGAATCAATGTTATTTTTTGCAAGTGAAATAGTACCAGAAGCAATTTTTGAATGGTTCCCCAAAACGCTAGAGGAAATTAATATCAAAGATGAAAAAGACCTTTTTCAACTGGAAAGATTTTATCATCATCAAACAATGCTAAAGCTCATCAATATTAGGGATAAAGATGGATGTAGTCCATTGATGAATGCCTGTAAAGTTGGAGAAAAAGAAGTGGTGAAACGTTTACTTCAATATGATGCTGATACCACAGTTTTGTGTAATCATGGACGTAGTGCACTCCTTTATTCTCTTTATCACAAAAATCCAAATATGAATCAAACATGTAGTATAATCCTACCCTATTCGACATCAAACTTATCAATTGCCAATGATGAAGGTCAATTGCCAATCTCATTAATTGCTGCTCAAAGTCTTTCAAATTTGGCTTCACAGGTACTTTTGAAAGGTGGATATGTCGACCAGAATGGAAAATATTATCAACTTGCTTTTAAAGAAACTGTGCATACTGATGGAAAAGAATCGTTGAAGACAATCAACATTCTTTCTGAAAATCAGAGACTTTATGCACCTGGATTTTAGTCAAGGAAATGGTCCCTTTTCATATAACTTAATCGAACTGTGTGCGAATGTAAACAATTTGAATAATTTGAAAACAATCATTGATGATAGAGGAATTCAGGAAAATGATCAGCCAATCGAATATTTACTTACTGATAAAGGCTCCCCATTAGATATTGGAATTCAAAAAAATTCTAAAATTATTATTGACGCAATGATCAATACTCCTGATGATGCAAGACATCGCTGGTTCAAAGTAGTTGCTTCAGACAATTTAGAAAATTTGAATTATTTGGAGAGCCAATCTGAACTTCTTGGAATCATTCCCAAAATGAAAATGAATGCACTTCACATCGCAGCATATCATAACTGTCAATATATCACAGGTTATTTATATGAATTGGGTGTAAATATCAATGAAGTATGTGAACTTTATTCAAACTACACCCTTACAGCTAGCTGCATATTATGACAAACCATTATTCATCAAAAGTCTTATAAATGCTATTAGAAGGAATTCTTTTGACAATGATTTAGTCGACTCGATTCTAAAACCAAGTAGTTTGACAGATGGTAGAAATGCTCTTCAAATCGCAATGTTCAATAACAATTTCATTTCTTCATACATTTTGATGCAGATATCATCTGATGTTTCAGAAGGAAAGCCATCAGTAGAGCTTCTTAAGTATTATTTGCCAATCCACATATAATACCATGGTCCAGTATTGAAAGAACTTTAAAATACCTAATCATTTTCGGAGACAACTCCCTATTCCTCCTCAATTCAGAAGAGAAATCAAGATTTCAATTTGATAATTTCAAATTCTTCCATTATCTTTCTTCAAAGATTCATTGGACAAATGATCGACTTTCTTATCAAAGCAAATATAATCGAGCAATTCATTTTGGATTCTCAGAGAGACAAACCCATGATATATTAAAATTGTGATTGGATCTCCCCTTTGGGAAGAAGCTTCATGACTGGAGTATCTTTATCTGTAAAATCAAAACCAATGGAAATCAAAAAATGATTACTATTTCAAACACCAATCATTCTTTAAATCCATCTTCTCCAAAAATTCAATGTCAAGATTAGACGAATATTTCAATTCAATCGACTCTTCATCATCTTCAAAACAGGTCAACTTTTTATACAATAGTCTCCAAATTATGAATGAAAGTAGCAACAAAGTCATATTCATCAAGTCCTTTGATAATATATTTGGAAGATATTGGTCATGGAAACTTATTTTCTCAAATCCAATAATATTCGCAATCATTAGTTCTATTGTTAACAAAAATAACATTCCTCTTTGGAATTGGTTTATATCACACTTCACTTTAATTTCAACAGTATCTTCTCATGATAGTGTAAAGTTAGCAACAGATAGATTCAGTTATTTCTTAAAACTTGTTCATTACACTAAAAATAACATCAATACCCTCGACCACTTATCAAATCCACCAACAGATCTCCAACTATCATTCCAAAGTGAAAAATGGTGTTTCAAATATGCAACTGGCAATTAGATCATTGGAAATTCAAGACAATTTAAGATTCATTCAAGCTTCTGTGCTCCATAATCTTCCTAAGAATCGTGAATATATTGAACATTCAATTAAAAAAGTAGAAAGAGATTCAATATTGATATGTAGACAAGTATTTGAGAATTCTTATCTTCAAAGTGATAAAGAACCAGATTCCCTTCAACTTCCATCTGCTTGTGGAGATGCCATCATAAAAGCATTCATAGGATTGAGAAAATCTGGATCTATCATTGGATTATTCGCCACATTCTTTAATAACTTTATTACAAATATCAGATTAATTCAGATGCTTGACTACAATATGGTTCCTGTCAAATGTAAATTTACACTCTTGAACTACTTTATATCAGTACTATTACATTATAAATTCAATATAATCACAAAGAGTGATTTTTTGGATAGTTCTCGAATAGAGTGGTGCCGGGAAATGCAAAAGATTATCTCTTTGACACCTCAAATATTGAAATCCATTGGTGTTACCTATTTCCCCAAACTAGTTAAAATCATCGAAATGCATCAATTTTTCTTCATCTTCACATTCAAAAACAGAACAATCATCACTCAGACCATTCATTGAATTAGCAGATAATATACTTTCTTCTTGGTCTGTAAAGATTCCTCGATCCAAGATATGGAGTGCCCCTGACTATCAAAGTCTAAAACAAATCTTTAAGGAACAGCAAAAACCTCAACATCAAGTCTAAGCTCAATCCAAAGGGAATCTCTGAAGTATTTAAAACATTCAAGTCACCAATCAACAAGAATCCTCTCCCAGATAAAGAATTACTCATTCTTGAACAATTATATTCTGAATTAGAGCAATCAATCAAAGATGTCGAA